>OMNM01034111.1:4186-22269 GCA_900302745.1 Parablennius parvicornis | reverse complement strand
TTGGGTAAAAAAAAAAAAAAAAAAAAAAGCTTATACAGTAATTTGAATTGCCTCACGGTAGGATTTCAGTTTAAAAATCCAAATGACTTTAAGGCCCCTAGCGGTAAATGACAGTGTGAGTGGTTGTCTCTCTCTCTGTGTTTGTCCTGTGATGGACTGTTGACCTGTCCAGGTCTCCCCTCCCCTCACAAACAGTTAGCTAGCATCAGCACCCTGGTATAGAAGACGGGAGCATGGAGGACTATATCTCCAAAATCACTCAGATTAAAGAACGAAGATGTACAATGCTTCATGAATACAGCCCAGTGAACTCTGACAAAAAAAAAAAAGATTTAGCAGTATTGCTATAGTAACTTCACGATTTGCATTTGACTTTTTTATTTATTTTTTTTGAATGGCACAAAATGTAAGGAAGATTTTATATGACACTGTTTTACTTTCCTCTTGCAACCATGCTTTTTTCGCAGTTTATTATATGTTGGAAATCCAGTAATTTCCCCTTAAACAGTGTATGACATTTGCAAGGTCAATGCGTTTATCAGATAAGCAGCAGAATTGACTATACGCGAGTTGAACGCATTAGAAGTTTTCCAGGTGGATTTTCATCGCAGTCTAATCGCAGCACAAACTGTCCTGGTTCCTGAGTTAAATTACAACTGACACTTTCACGTCACGCATTTTTACACTTTCAGATTAATACACCTTCACAGTAGAAATATACGGAGGAAGGGGACCTGGCACCGACAGAGAGTGAATGATAATAATGATTAATTTATATGGCACAATGCCCATAACACCTCCATGATTAATTAGGAGTTTAAGTACAACCACTTGGATCCACTCACTGCTGTACTTTGCTCCCAGAATATAGATCAAAAAATATTACAAAATCTTGTCTCATATGCTTTATGCTCACATTTAGTTAGAATAACCTTACATCCCCCGTGGTCATCTTGCTCTCAGTTCATGTCAGGATAGCATCTTTCTTAACGTTTCAAATAGAGAGCCGCCGTGACAACTTTTTCATTGAGTTACTCTTTGTACTCAGTTGAGGCTGAAAAAAATCAGTTCCCTGGACATTGTATCGTCAGACCTACAGGAGAAAATCACCTGCTATACAACCGCTGAACAGTGAATCTAAGGTTGTATCCATCAGAGCCCTATTACCTCAGTCTGAAATGTTTTCTGTGCTTTATCTCCAGTAAGCCATTGATTAGCTCCATTTACAGCTTCAGGAGGTGCTTGGTGCTGCACCTGAATCAGATGCATCCAAGGCTGAAGGCACTAGGAAGAGAGGGTGAACATTGGAAAGACAAAAAAAAAAAAATACAAATAAAAAGAAAATTCCTTTCTGTTGAACAAGTGAAATTATTTAATGTCAAATAAAATTTGTAAAAACTAAATTACTGTATATTTTAAAATACACATGTTCCTGCCTTCTATAAATGACTGGCAGTACATGCCCAATACTATATGAAGTAGTGTAGATTTGTGCAAAGTGTTTAAGCTATGGGGAGGCCTTTATTTCAGCCATAGGGTTACATAAGAACCACTGAAAATGGTTGAGAATTGCTAAAAATCAAATCTAAAAAAGAAAAGGTAATATGTTACAGGTTACAGGTTTGGATATGCTAGTCCTGCTCTGCATCATTTTATAATCCTTTTTTTTTTTTGGTAAATCTATGTTTTGTCATTGCCCATGCGTCACAGGCCGGTCAAAGACTCCAAATTGGTGTAAGTGGCTGATGGTCCATTCAATGCCCATGTTTGCTTTAAGTACTTGTTTTGCAATCAGATTGAGAGTGTACAGTACAATACGTACATTAGAGAGATCAGGGAGAGCGGGTTGTGTATACATATAAGACAGAAGCTTTGTAGAATTTCATTCTACCTGAGGTATAATGACAATAAAGATCATTAATTTATTCATCGATCAATAAACACCCTAACCTAATGTTCTACGGTACTAACATGGCTAACAGGTAAGCCCCCACTATGTTACAACTCTGTGGGGAAAAGGGACACTCTCTTCTTAACATTAAACACAAACCTTTTACAAATAAAATGAAAAACTGATGTAAAATCAAACGGATGACGTAAAGGATTCTCTTGCTGAAACGATACGCTAAAACAAAAGGGCAAAGCAAAAAAGGTGCACAATCATCGACAAATAATCAGCAGACAAGAGCTATTTATTATAATTGCATGTTGCAGAAAGAATAGATCTATAACATGCAGAGCAATTGCTCTCCGGGAGCAGAGCTGAATCCCACTGGTTTGCGGCCATGCTGGCAGCTCAACAAGGCTTGAATTGAATTTCAATGTCAGCACGTACAACATGTTGACTGGAATCAATTCTAACATGCTATTGGTAAGAGGTTCGCTGTCTCCATGCATATGATCTCGGAGAAGCCTACGAGCATAAAATGGTCACCATTGAAGCACATTTATCATTTGCTTTGTACATATTTGCAAGAATAAGAGAGCTTATAATAAACAGAATAGCTTTGGTAGCTGATTAAGAGGCATGAAACAAACGATGAGATTGTAAGACTTTTGCTGCGAGACAAAAAGTCAGGGCACATCACACAGCGATATATTACACAAGAGCAAAATTATATAAAAAAAAAAAAAATCCAATTGAAGACGCATTTCAATACCAGACAACTCTTTCTGGCATAATTTCTTATTTCCATGCAGAAGTATACATTGCTATACTTGTATAATGGAACTTGGCCTCAAACTTTCGATAGTCTTTTCATTCGTGTATCAGTTTTCAAATCCCGTGAAGACTACAAATTAGGTAAGGCTGCCATCCTACCTTTGCTAGCATTCATAACAAATTCAATGACATAAAGACATTGAGCCTAGTGCCTGAATATTAAAGCATGGCCATAAAAAAAAAATAAAAAAAAAATAACCCAATGGTTCTTCAGGACTGGAAAGAAATCCCCCTGATATGGTGAAGGGAATATGACCAAACACAAAACATTGGCACAAACTGTAGGTGAGGTCTACACTAAGCTGGAAACTATATTTTAGTTAATGAAACACATTTTCTTTCCAACTAAATTTGACACAAAATAAAATCTAAACTGAGCCCCATTATGAAATAAGATGAACTAAATGTGTAACAGAAGGCGTGTTCAGGATACAAACATAGAAAATGTGAGAGTAAAATATCACAAATACCTCTCCAAATGCCCTCGCCTAGATTGCATTTTAATCTGTAATTCACCTCACTGTCTTTACTCGCAGTGCCTGTAAATAGAATAATAATCCATTTTAAAGTGTAATTCATGTAATCATAGGTAATAATCTCTATTCGACTGAGGCCGTGTTTACACTAACCCTGACCAATTTTACTGTAAATTTCCTGAAGCTCACCGTCTCTGTGGAAATGTGGGAAAATGCAACTTCTTGAAAACACTCAAACACTCTCTCTGCATAGATGGAGGAAAATTTAAATGCTGCCACTGTGCATGTGCGCCACTGCCGTAGTTCTTGTACAAATGCATGAGTGAACGGACATCAACAACAACGATAACAGCCTCCAGTCCATTTTGTCCTTGGACTTATAGCTTTGTAGTTGAGAGTCACCTGCAAATGTGATCCAACTCTGTCTGTGTATTTGCTATTGTCAATGAAAACAAATAAACTCACTCACGAATAAACCTACATGAAAACTATCATTTGCTGTGATTTTTGCGATTTCCCTATAAACAGACATTGTGAAACATAAATGCACTTGCTCATGCAATCGAGCTCAATAAAACACAGGTGCACTGCACACAGTAACACCGTAATTCACCCTCTCAATCAAACTGCCTTCTGGCAACCATTGATAAACCTGAAATGTTGTAAGTAGTGCTTTTCCGTGATTGGCTGTGGGTAAATGGGACTTGGCCTGAGCTGCACATGCCGACTTCAATAAACCTCCATGTATTGCAGTGGCGTTTGCACCACCAACTTTATATTTGCAGAAAATACATCTCAGACATCTCAGACTTCACCCTGTGAATAAAAACTTAAATATTGCTAATGTACGAGTGTGTTGCAAGCCCTGTGGCCTTAAGAGCATTTCAGCATCAGCACCTCATCGTGCATTTATTTGTTGTGACACTCTCCTTTAATTTATAAAAGCCGTCCTGGAACACAAAGTGCCTGCATAGAAAAGAATGCAAACATTCAGATAAATAATGTTGATGCCTCGTACTAGAACAGTAAATGACATGTCACCATTTCACCTGGATTTTACAAATGAGTTATATATATATACACACTCACACACACACACATATATATATACATATATACACACACACATATATATATATACACACACACACACAAATAACCTTTTCGATATTGGCTTATATTCAATCAATTCATAGATACTGTTTCTAAAAGGACTGATCACAATCTGTATCAGTGAATATAGTTTCAGAACAACAGACATTTAAAGTTTTGTTTCTCCTTTAATTAAATTCCATTCCACTGAGGCCTTTCTCAGCCAGAATTATGTGAATAAAAAAATGAAGCAAGATCTTCCTGGTTAGTGTAAAATAACACAATTTATTGGCCTCAGGGAAGATAGCGATCAATAAATATCCCACACTATGAGTTCTTAAAACAACACTTGCTCATTGTTTCTGAAGATCAGAAACAACATCAATCATTCTAATCTGAGGAGAACCGCCTCCTGTCAGGTCGCTTGTGCGTCTTTGTAATGTCTGCATGTCTTTTCCTGTATTATTGTGGAACTCACTTTTCTGTCACTACACACTTGTTCTTCCTGTTGGCTTTCCCTCTGCGGGTCTAATAGTGTCAATTAAGGTTGAGCATTTTTGATGAGCACGAGCACGGTACGAGTAAAACTCATCAATATCCGTGCTCGTGCTGAAGGAAAATCCTTGATTTGGTAACCGACTGTCTTCACGCTCTGTGACTGGCCAGTCACACGCAGCGCCCGCCCCTACACAGACACATCTCTGCAGCCAGTGTCACGCTCCACTCTCGCAAACACACACAGACAGTAGTGGTGTGTGACACTCCAAGATTTGGTATCGATCCGATACCAAGTAAATACAGGGCCAGTATCGCAGATGCCAATCCGATACTGATATTTTTTAATATTAATGGCCAATGCATCATCAAGGTGCTAAATCTGGATACATTACCATTACCTTTTTATGATTTTCCTTTGGTTTATTAATTGGATTAAACCTAGAACAGAATTTTGATAAATTTTATATGGTAAACAGATAAATATTTTTATATAATTAAAAAAAAAAAATGTGTTCAGACAATTTTCTCCCAAACACTGTAATGCCTGCGTATTCTTGTGTACAAAACGAGGTTGAGTGTTCGGGATGGATCAGCATGCAAACAGGTGTTTTCTTCCTCCAAGTGATCAACCAAACTGGGAAGCCTGATTTATTACAGTTTTACTCACTCTCTTGTCGTTCGAGTCTGCTGGTGACAAAAAGCTGTCTGTCAGGCGCTTCTGATGTGGAGTTGGATGGAAGGAGAAGGCGAGATGTTGGTGGTCCAGAATTGTGCCTCTTTTCAACACCCGCCAGACTAACACAGTCATTTCACACACACCTGCAGTAGAAAATGGGAGAGAAACTTGAATTAATTATCAATTTTATGCACTAGTATCATTTGATGTTGATACCAACGGAGGTATCGATATTTGGATCGATCCGCCCAGCACTAACAGACAGCGACTGAACTCCTCGCGCTCCACTCACGTTGCTCTCTTCAGTACTCGTTAGGTTTTCTTCAGCTCGCCTCTATTTCAGTTTGTATATTTAAAGTTACTGGGTGAACTTGTTTTTTTAACGTACGCAGTGCATTTGACAAGACAGAGCTTAAAACGGCTCGTGTTGTGTCGGTCACTGCCTCCACTACGGTCTGGTTTGTTTATTTTTTTGTTGTTTTTTTTTACCGTCTGCTTGCTTTTAGTTTGGCTGGTGATGTAAAGTCAGTTGGAGAATTTTGCTCGTACTGAGCGCGGTGCTTTTGAGAAGAATACAGTGAGCAAGGCTGACATATTTCCATGTTTGCCATCACTAGATGTTTACATGAAGCCCCAAGTTCACACAGGTCATTAAAAAATAAACAAGTCTTAAATAGTTCCTTTACTATTGTGATCAAAAACATTGAATCTCAATTCTGAGGCTGTTCTGTAAATGGTTTTCAAATAAACAATAAATAAAGCAACTTCTGATCAAACCATTTCAATTTCAGACTTAAAATAATGTACAGATTTAAGCCCCACCCAGTTCCACGCCCACTTCTGATTTATGCCCCACCCACTCCGAGTACAAATACGGACACAGATCATTTAGGTGGTTGAACAAATACAGATACAGACAGTGGTGTACTCGCTCATCCCTAGTGTCAATGTGTTTCACGTGTGTCTTCCCTTTGAGAGTGTATGTAAACCCCTTCCCTCATGTTTCTGTGCCAGATCGTCATAGTGCCTTTGTGATGTGACAGCCCACGTCTTCCCCCTGGATACACATTTCCTGCTCTGATCACTATTAAAATCTTTGAAACTGGGAACAATTGTTAAAGTGACCTTTTGGGTTTGCCACGGTCCGTGACACATCCTGTTACTTCTGAACTGTACCATGGAAGAAGTAAAGAAGGTAAATATAACAGCTACACTATTTTAATTATAAAAAAAAATAAAATAAAAAAAACTTTGATTGATACAACAATATGTATCGGAGATGAATTGTTTCATCGCGTTGTCCTTGGGTAATCTTTGAGATTGTGACCATTCTTGCTTTCATTAACCCAAGCATTGTTTAACACTGCCTTTTAAAATTCACATTTTTTTTTTAAATTTCTATAAGAAAGTAAAAACATATACAAATACACTTGATTAAGACATTAGCACTTTGGTTAAACAAAACAACAATAGCAGGACTGACCTTCAAACCCTCCACACTGCTACTGAAAACACTTTCATGAACATTTACCTGAGGGGTGATAACAGCTATCTGATAACTGCCGGGGAAACAAAAGAAATCATAACAAAACAAGGAGATTGCTTGTGTTTTGTTGCATTAGTTTACTTTACAGGAAGTTGCTCTCCCTGCTAGTGCGTCTATTAGTTTGAAGGACACGATGTACATCAAAAGTTTGCATCTTGTTGTCTGCCAGCTGTCAATAAACCTTAAATAAATGATAAAGAAAAAAGGCCCTGAGGAATACATTCGGTAGGGTAAACCTGTCTGAAGCATTTAGGAGATTTTTGGGAATCAATACTTGATCCAACTATTTTTGCCAAAGGCATCCACCTTTGTCGGTCCCACATTCTGAACAAATACGTTCATAATATTACTATAGCATGTGGTTTGACATATTTTCCCTGTGTGTGTGTGTGTGTGTGTGTTTGATTATTGTCCAGTGTCTTCTTTGCTTCCTAGTTAGATGTGTTTAATCAAAAAGTCAACATTTACTTAAAAAAAAAAAAAACGTATTCTGTCGCCATGACGTTTTTTCATTGATGCATTGTGCTGAGGGTTTGGCTACTGAAGTTAGCGTCTCACCAGCTAGTCCCTGTCTATTGTAAACCTAAGGCCCCGTTTGCACGAAAATGTTTCCAGTGAGAACAATACATCTATATATTTTCTGTAAAACGTGTCAGATTGAAGTTTACAGACATTATGGTGACTATCTGTCGTCCTGGTTTAAAATCTGTTGTGCTGTTCAGGTACAGTAGCGTGGGCTGACAGAAAACAACGTCACTTTGCGATGCCATTATCCTTGCTTACTAAGATATGGCACAGTCGGCATCGCCATATGTCGATGGACATCACCTCAGATTTGTTGAAGGTTAAAACATAGTGGAGTGAAACATGTTGCTGTACCCAAGTTTATGAAATCTATGTTGCACAATGTGGCAAGTAGAGCAGAAGTGCAAAAGTTGGCTCGCTCTTGATTTTCAGTATGAATACAGAACTTCAAAGCGGGTCCTCGCGATCCTTCTGCCTTTTTGGGTTTTAAACACGAGGTGTCAGAAACGTTACAGCAGGGAGAACTGGCTTGTGACGAACAAGCCTTCATAGTCACTTTTTGATCTTAAATGTCACTACTTCCTATCATTTTCAAGCAGAATTCACCAAGTGTTGGATTGTTCATTCACTAATAGGGAACATGAGCTGGTTTAGACCGTTGTGAACAAGGTTAGTTTTACCCTACTGACGATGTGTTGTTGCAATAGCAATCCTGCTCTTAAACTGATCAAAAAAAATCACATAGTTTGTGAAAGATTTAAGGAATTATGGCCGACATATTTCAAAATGGGTACAACAGACCCTGCACAAGGTCGTTAGAAGCCCATTGCTGAATGTGTCATGGTTGTTTTGGCAGCTGACACACACAATTACGCAGGTGGTCTTTCGGTCTTTCTTCCTCAATCTGTTACTCTCTGAAGACCACGTTTGGCACCAGAATGAACGCCTCTTAAACAATCTTTCCTTCTATGTCTTTCAGAGAATCATAAACATGACATTAACATAAACGGGGGAGTCATTAGACTTTATTACTCTATTATGAGTTCTAATCCCCCTGCTCACATAACTGAGAAAGAGTCGAACCACAAACACATCCACACTTTGTCTTCAGACCGGGGCAGTAGCGCAAAAGAACGGCTCCCCGCTCAGTAATTGAGATGAAACACATCAACACAGGTGCACACCCTCATAACACCGAGGCCGGAGAGCTCGATAATGACTGAGCAATATGTAATATACATGAGAATCTGTAGATATCATGAAGTTAAATGAGAAAAGGCATAAGTCACTTGTCATTTGCTGAATGTCATGGCAGGCAGGAGAATACACCTCATGCGTGACCAAAAACAAAGCCCGGCACGGCTCAGGAAGTTTTTAATTAACTTGTAAGCCCATAATCTTAATGCTCTTACACTACTTCATTTGGCAAGCACTAGTTTTGACCTTTTGTCCTGGGAATTTAATTTATATACAATAGTGGTCAAAGAAAATGCTGAGTGAACTTAGACAAGTTGTACAACATGATTTACCAATAATCCAAAGTCATGGCATTTGCTAACCAGTTGACAAAGCCTCCCTTGGCTCGGCCAATGTTTTTCCAAGCTACCCTGCATAATATTGAGGTGTTTGTGTTCCTCTTTCTGCAGAGAGTTCAATGGAGGATCCATTAGGGGACATCAACAGAGCATGCAACTTGTGGCAGGATGCAAATTTAGTACAACTTTAGAAGTCATGCCACATACCAATCGAGTATTAATGCAAGAGTTTGTTAAAGTGATAACAATTTAACAGTAACACACGAATCAGTGGGGGAATGATGAGCACTCTCGCCTCATAACGTCCCTAGTTTGTGTTCAACTCGTCTGTCCAGAACGAGCCTCATTCCTGTGTTTGTTTTGTCTGGTTACAACCACCATCATCCCACATCATGAAAACATGCATTTATGGTTAATTAGTGACTAAATCTCCAATGTGTGTGTTTGTGTATGTGTGTCGACCATGATGTACCAACCCCATATTCAACTGTGATTGGCTGAAGTGCTCCCAGTGGTGCACATAACCAGTACACAGTTGTGCACGTGCTTGACACCATTAGCGAGGTCACTGCAACCCATTTGCTTACTGGGCCAGTGGCATCCTTGTTTACAAGTGTTTCTGACTGAGTAAACTAGTGATGATGCTGAAAAGTCCAAGACCCCATCTCCATGGCAATGTTTTATGTGAAAATTAATCCTCGCAGCATTTCCGTTTCAGAAATGTTTTTTCTTTAGATGGTGATATTTTGCATGCAGAGATGAAGCTTGCGCATTCTCAAAAAGTTTAATTTTCCCTAATTTACACAGAGTCAGAGCATCTTGGAAAGCTCTTTTCAAAAAGTAAACGGAGAACCTTAGGGCAACACATCTTACATTTTCACTTGAAAATGTTGTAGTGTTAATGAGGTCTAAGAAACAACATAAATGATGTAGCTAAGTTGTTTTGTCACTAGCAAAGAACAACAGATTGAGCTGAACAGAAGAAACTTGAAGAAGACTTGAGGGGCAGCACATGCGCTGACGAGCTCACTAAACATGTTGTGTGCAAAGTCTCCTGATATACTGCAGAAGATGGATGCATGTTAAGTCACTTATATAAAGTCAGGACCAAATGACTGTTATCTCTCATAGAACCCTATATGTTCCCTAACAGAACATAAAAATGGAGTTCACACATATTGTTGGACTAGTGACTACATCTTTTTTTTCTAATATACTTTCTATAAGATCATTATTACCATGGTGAAACTGGTAAGGAAATAAGTTTGCATAGAAAATGTCCCTGATGAATGATGGTGTTTGTTCTCTATCGCACCACTCGTTTTATGGGTATGCCAAAAACTGCTTTATGCTGCCTACATGTCTCTGATAATACCATTAGCATTGTCTTCTTGGTATTTGTGTCAATGTCAAAGGACAAATCTACCCGTTGTGTCGTTTGTGTATTGAAGCTATTTTCTTCGTTTCAGGCATGGAAAACTGGCACTTTCGTTTAAGCTCCATTGGTAATGTGTTTCAAATGGCCCAGCGTCAGGCAGCAGTGCTTTCAAATCCACTTATCTGCATCTTTGATCATTTACATCATCTCTGTTTGTAAGATTTCTACCGAAAGTGAAAACAGCTCAGTAAATAAGGCTCGTAGAGTCACATTTGGAATGCTTGAACACTCAGTAAGTCAATCAGTAGTTCTTCAATGCGGCTTTTACGGTCGTTACGATATTGAAATGTGCCATGGTTTGTGCTCTCGGTCTTTATTCGTGAGTTTGAGTTCCCATTATCTCCTGTGACTATTGTACGGTTGAGAGACTCAATTTTAACCAGCTTGCCACATGTTGAATCTCCTGACATTCCCTGCCCTTGTTCTCACCTGGAAAGCGCACACTGTTTCCACATCAAGCCTGTTTTGCAACTTTCAATTTGTGTTTTACAATCACTTTTGTTCATCTCAACTTTTATATACCAATGGATCCAACTCAGGGTCACTCATTGCTCTCAAGTGCATGTTTTTGAACTGTGGGGGAAACCGTGGGACTTTCAGAAAGGCCTGGCTCACCACTACACCAACACACAGCTCATCTCAACTCAAATATGTCAAGCCTTGAAATTGGAAAGAATGTACCCAGAATGCTGTCATTCTATAATTACTAGGTTTATCAAAAATACAGTCACAGAAAACAAAAGAAAAGGCAAAGTACAGCGTGAACTGTACATCAGACCATCAAAGGGCAAATAGTAGAGACAGCCAATTAACCTTCAGCCACACACTGACACCTTTAAGCAATATAGAGTCACTACAGAACCTAACAATTTCTTTGGATTATAAAATAAGGCCTCAACAGAAAAAAATCCTGACTATGCGTACACCACACAGAACCACCCTGGATATTGACTCAACAGTATGAAAAACACTGATGTCTCCTCCATCCAAAAGCTTGTCAGAGGAAGCATTTTGAGGCGAGCCAGAGAAAATGCAATTAAACATAAATTACAACTTCAGTTGTTTATCATGTGAAACTGATAATAAATTAAATACGTGAGGTTCAATTCAACATTCTGCCTTTTATCTAATCAAAAAATATGTTTTCCACCTCTGACCAGTTCCGCCAGATTTCATTCATGATTGCAGACAGCAGCTCAGACAAAGCGAGGCAGCCACAAGTAAACAATTATTCAGTCAAATCATTGTTTCCTATAGTTTGTACAACACATATTAGAATTCAATAACAAAACATTGAAACTATTGAAACTATTTAAAATGCTTTCATTAATTTAATAAGGAATTAAAAATAATTCAAATAAGGAATCTGTTGATTCAATTCAACTTAATTTTGCTCACAAGAACTGACAATGAAAAAAAAGTCTGGAGAAAAAAAGGCAAACTGTAATGTCGAACTTGCCAGATTTATTTATTGGTTCTGTGTCTGTTTCACATTAAGCCTCCGGTTATACGATAACATTTCTTCATCATTTGATTTACTCTTTGCATAATAGATTTCTTTTGTGTTTTTGTTGTTGTTTTGGTCTATACTTCTTACAGTTCTGAAGGTTGTTGTTTTAAATAAATGAAAATCCCACTGATATGTGACTGTAGCACTTTTGTGCTTTTTCTGCTGCCTTTTCAAAAGATGCTTGATATTGAGCAGAATTATGAATTTTCTCTTCAAACTTATCAAATATGTTGCACATATTATAAATACTACTATTTTGAAGTTACAATTTTTTAATTAACATAATAGGCGTTTTTACAACGAGTGTAACTAGAGTGTTCAGTTGTCATTGTTTCTGTACTCCGATATCATCCTGGCTGGTTGTGACTGTTCAGCCCCGCTGGTAGAAGTGGAGCTGTGGTTAGCCGGCTATTGTTCAGACTCATGCTGTGGTTCTAAGGAAATTGCCAGCTGTTACCATTTGAACCTGTAATGCCACAATGATAGATGTGTTGCCAAAAAACGACAGGAGTCCATGGATGAGGAAGCATTGACAAACACTTCGCCTGCGGCGATAGTGTGCGCGCTGTGATGAGTTTGCTAATAGTTAGTTGCACACAAATAAAAACTTTGATGTTTTACTGCCGTAATTCCAACAACCAGTGTGGGGCAGGTCATTGGGAAAGTGTTATGTTACTGCTCCTAAGTTGCTGATGATAAAAAGTAAATATTTACCTTGGAAAGTACTACTGTTGTGATTTACATGAAGGGAAAAAAAAAAAAAAAAAAAAGTTAAATCTCTGAAAACAATGTTGTTTAGCATGTCAGACCACTAGTGGGTGCTAGTTTTTGATTTTGTAATAAAACCATACACAAACGCGCAGAGAATATGATGTAAACATTGACAATGATTTCAAAAAGTTCTGTTTTCACTCGTTTCCTTGGAGACGAAGTGTTTTTGTTAAGTTTGACTCTGAAGGCGATTTTCAAAAAGTTGCATTTTCAGTGGGTCCAAGCAACGTTGATGAGGAAACTGACACCCAAAGCTCAATGGAAGTTTTTAGTTTTCACTTGAAAATGTGGCTGTTTAAACAGGGCCTGAGTCGTACATGATTTTCCAGTGCAGTATGGCTGCGAGCTGTCAAAGTGCAAACCGCCTAAAGAATTTCATACTTAAAAATTTGACGTCTCTTGGCATACATTGGCCAAAAACTATAGGAAACGTGCTAGGTGTCTACTTTGAAAGTGGAAGTTGAGTGGGTAGGTCCATATGTAACTTATGGTTTTGGGCAATATCCTATATAAAATGTGCAATTCACGGAAATAAACCGTACTTTAGAAGTATAGAATTCTCTATTAAAATGATCGAAGAACAACATAGAAGAGATGCTGAAACAACAGTTACACGCAGTGAGTTTTGCTTCTCTGCAAAAACAATTAGCCAAACAAACACAAGCAGACTCATCTCATATGAATTTGAATCATCGGGCCATTGCCAAGAATAAACCAACTTTCCAGAAGCAGGAATTTGAAAGTGACTCACCACCAGATGTGCAGAGGCAATGCAGTGTGAAGACGGATCCTCCAGCTTGCCGTTCCAGGCGTTTGGTTTCACCAAATGTGTTTGTGTGAGATGAGAATGACTGTTTGACCAAAGCAGGTGTTTGTAGATGAGTCAGACGAAACTTCATGTAACAGGTAACCTATGAGAATGAATTACACAAGTTGTCACTTTTTGAAATTAGAATAATGATGTTGGAATCACACCTACATAACTCTCAACATGAAAACGTCTTCATTTTTAGTACCAACAAAGTTTTAGCATCCACTGTTTATCACTGTCACACATGATTGTCCAGCTTTCCATCTGTGATGAGACGCTGAAAAAAAATTGTATTCAGGGCCTTACTTTTTTACTTTTTCACACTGAGTTTGTGTGCAGGTATTGTATGATGCAACACCTTGTCACTGTGTGGGCGACAGCTGATATCCTGAAGGACAGGACACATGCAGGAAAGTGGAACTGTGTCAAAACTCATGCAAAAGCTTCCACCCAGCTTATCCAGCAGTTCTTCCTATTAACCATGAGCATTGTTAATCAGAATTTGCACATTATGCTTTAAATTGTATCTGAATCAGCATTGGCTTCCCTAAAGTTTCGACAAATTTATGGAAGTAAAGATTTTAATCGTATTTTTATTTCATCTGCACACATCATTTAAAAAGCCTGTTATCGTACACATGAAATTGTCATTAAAATATAATGTTACTCTAGGGGAGAAATGTCGCATTCCTAAATACTACTCATGGCAAACTCATGAAGGACAAAACATGATACCGCTAAACATCTTAAAAAGGAAAAAATAAACAAATGGCAAAATAGCTGAAGTCACAACATGGCTAAAACAACTCAAACGTAATATTACTATTTTAAAAATAGAACATCAGTTATAGTTGTGATATATGAAGTTAAACTAAACTTAATGAGCTCTGTTATTCTCATTTTAAAAGTCAAATGGTTTTTGTAGCTTCAGACGCATTTTCAATGCAGACTGCAGTCCCCTGGATTTCTACATAGCTCAGAATACGATAAGTGCAAGAAGATAGACCTTTTGGTCACAGAATCAAAATCCACCCAGCATGCATTGCAATCACCAGCATTCCAGAGTAATCAGTTATTTTTTGCTACGTTGGTGTATTTCAGTTCAAAAAAGTGTCAACTCCGGGTTTGTCATGTCTCCAGCAACTCATGCTGTAGACATTTCATTGTATTTCACAATATACCTTTACATTGTGACAACTCATTGTTCTCACTTTCATAATAGTATTTTTCTCTGGATGTTTTGGTTATTTCCAGATGAAACAGGTCAGAAATGCTTCTCTATATTTGGATAAAGCCTGTGCGCATGCTCTGCATATGGTGTGTTTCCCTGGCAGTTACTGAAAAGAAATCTTTCTGATCTCAATTTTGTTTAATGATTCACTGTGTCTTATCCTTCATCAGCGCACCTCTCTCCACTGAATTTTATAAAAAGTGTTTTCGGCTACCATATGGTATTTATTCTTTTAATCATAAGTTTTGAAAGTAACTGCAATTGTGTGTGTGTATGTGTGCTAACACACACACACATACATACCAGCAAATTAGCCCATGGAAGCATTTATAGCTCCAAGGTTAATTGGTATTAATAAAAAAACATCAGATGTAAATTTAGCATTAAAAATTCACGATTTCAAAGAAAATGAAGATTAAAAAGAGCATGTGTTTGAATCAAAACCTAAACTGAAAATGATGTCACTGGTTGTAAGACACATTTATGCAGGGATGCTGGATTTTATCTTGCAGATTTTAATTTTAATTTATTTATTTATTTAGTTTTAACGCTGATATTCTTGACAGATCGTAACAGGGAAATAATTTAGGGCTCGATCTTCCGGCTGGAACAAAGTGGCGCACCACCAGACCAAATACGTTTATCAGTTTTTGATCAATACAATACGTATTTGCTCATTGGGGACCCACAGTGCCTATAAAGCAAACACTTGTGACTATGAACCCATGAGTGTGAGACTTGATGCAACTCTAAAAGAAATGTCCAATGAAGACGGTCTACAGACAGGTCTTGCTAATACAACTAAAGCCCTGTTTACACAACAATGTTTTGAAGTGAAAAAGGGAAAGGTTTTGTTGAATTTTGAGCACCTATTTACACAACCGTGGTCGTCTGACTTTGTGGCAAAATTCATCTTTTCTGAAACGGCGCTACTACACATGCACACAACAGCTGTAATTCTGGGCAATAACAATAATAGCAGCCTCCAGAGAGGCATGAGGCCACTTGATATTGGACTGGAACTTGGTAGTTTTATAGTTTAGAGTCCCCCGTAATAGCAACCCAACTTCATCATCTGTGCATACGAATGTCCGTGTACTCGCCATTGCTAATGTTTACAGTGTATTGGTGTGTGGTTTGTATAACAGGGTCAATGTTAACAGGGACTTTTATCCATGTTTTTATTATTTTGATGCTTTTTTTTTTTTACTGTGTTTTATGTTGCTGTGTTTTAACCACAAGTTTTATGGAAATGTTTTTAATTGTTTACTGTGTTGTTATTTCTTTTCCCATCCCCATGGCCCCTGAAGGCAACAGACACACTGCCCAAACCCAAGCAGCAGTCAGTCAATCAGCCAACAAGCAACATGTGAAGATAAACAAGATAAAAGAAGGAATAATGTGAATAATAAAAGCAATGTGAATAAAAGAAGGAATGATGTGGCCTAAGCCAGAAGCTTTTACACATACCTGGGTATTTAAAAAAACTGTGATATTTCTCTGCATGTGGACCTTGCATTTACACAAAACGCAGCTACCAGTAACCACAAACAATTATTCCTGAAAACTCTGGCCACAGTGGAGTTTTAGAGAAACTGTGCTATCATGGGTTCATGCTTCCTGTTACACTGCCCCCTACAGGTTTGGCATGCTCATAGTCATTGTCAATAAGGATGGTTTTTTGTAACCGTAGAGGGGGAACTATCCGTTTTCGTAAAAACCGGGTACGTGTAAACGTGTCCTGAGAGATGGGGGAAATAAAGAAAAAAATAAACTGCACATAAGCCCTGATTACATGACAGCATTTTTAATGATAGTACTTTCAAGTAGATGTTGTGAATGCTGCTGCCGAGTATGAAAACCATGGCCATTGTAAATTGTCATACTATTATCATGTTTAAGACAATGGACAAAAAAAGACAGTGTTATAAAATAGTTCACATTTTTATATTTATGCTCGAGTAAAGAAATATGTACATTTAAAACCTTCAGACTGTAAAAATGACAATGATTACATCAAAGAGGACTAGTGTGTGAAGGAAAATTCTGGGTTTCTACTGCCGACATTTGACAGCCTTACTGCTTCAGGGAAGAAGTTGTTTCTTAGTCTGGTAGTTCTGCTACTGATACTGCTCAGCCTCCGGTCTCAGGGGAGGGGAGCAAACCAAATCTGTGTGGGTTGTTTCATGATGTCTGAAACTTTTTTTCTTTCCTTTTTTTTTTTTTGCATCAGGTGGAGTAAATGTCTGTGGTCGTGGGTAGCCTGTTTCCGACAATTGTTACATGACATTAACTTAAATTAAGTTTCCAAATTATGTCCAGTCTAGTCAGGAGAACACAATGTTCCTCTCAGGCCCTTTACTCAGCTGTAGTGTTATTATTTTTTTTTTCTTTTTTCGAAATTGCTCTCGCAGCCCAAAATACGAGTCAGTCACTGTATATCTGACTTGCGCTGCTGACACACACTGTGCGTACCCATCAGCAGCACAGCAGGGCACATACTTGCCAACACAGGGGTTTGATGTGAGTTATCAGCTTGAAGGATGGTTGCTTGAACCACAACGGCGAGCTTCCCTCATATCTCTGGATCAGTTACACAGACTCTAAACTCTGCCGCCGGAAGAATTTTCCAGGGATTTTTCAACTTGACATAATTATCATTGTTGCACTAGCTGTAGAGAAGTGGAATTTGATTTGCTTTTGTGGTGATCTAAATCTGTGTACATACTCACACTAAGGGGTCTTTTTGTTCCTAGGAAAATAAACTGTATAATTTTCTAATGAAGAAAGTCACAAAATTTTGAAGTTGGAGACAAATTCGCAATCAGGTAAGGGTTGAAGCTTTACGTTAGTGTTATGTGACAAGAATAAATACAAATAAATTACAATTTGAGTCTGCAGGGAATTAATGCACTGATGTGATTGATCTAGGATCATCAATGTTCAACAATTTAATGATCAAATATTGACTGACTGAGGAAATTGCGTGTTCTCCCTTGTTCCTGTTGAAAATACTAAAAGTTCAGTATGAGAACAGACAATGAAAAGAGAGAAAGATCTGTGAAAAACAATGACATGGTATTTAATTAGGAGAGAAAACCAAACTTCTCCAAAAAATGTACAACTCTGCTGAATTCTCAGTGGCTTTGATGGACTGGCTACATTTCAAAATGCTCTCCTCTTTGTTTCCGCTACAAAGTAGCAGTAAGAAAGAAGAGAAACAAGAGAGAAGACACCAAACCTAGAGAAAAA
>OMNM01034110.1:0-19760 GCA_900302745.1 Parablennius parvicornis | reverse complement strand
AGTTTCCAAAATGAAGCATTAACCTCCTGGGAGCAGACCTTCATATCTATTTATTTATTAATTCAGGGCATCCTTGCCAGTCTGGATTCGGAGACTAGAGCAAACAGATGGCATGGGCCATCGCTCCGCCACCAGCCACCTCAGTGCCATTCACAAGTTGCTCACTTCCTTCACTGCGCTACACTTACAGTCCACCAGAAGAAAATAACCCTCTTCCTCTCTCTTTTTTTTATCAGGACCTGTTACAATAAATCTATTTAACTAAAGAAGTCCAACATAATCGAACTTTACCTGTAAAATTATTTGTAAATACAGTGATTATGTACAATTACAGATCTTAACTGATCTGATCTGATCTCTTAAACTATCTTTTTGCAGTGGATGAGCTACTTTGTATGTGAGTACTGTAAAATAATGGTAGGCGTGCTCCTAAAATCTCTCTTCAGCACACGTGAGAGGCAAGTAAAACATCAAAAGCTGAACAGCAAGAAACTAATGGCTATGTGTTTAAATACAAAATTACAAGTAAAGCTGAAAAGCTTTTTAATGAGCTTGTAAACTTGTGCACAAAGTGACGTGAGAGTAAAGAAAGTGCTTTTTACAGCACATTGTGTATTGTACGCAGAGCAGTAATTCAAAGATCTCTCCTGGGGGTCGCTGATGAGACCACTCCTTTGAAATGTGTACTGCCTATTATCTTACAGTAAAATAGAAGTAATCATGGCCTGCGGATTGACGACGTCCCCGCTGGTTGGGACTTCACACACATGCTAATTAGGGGAGTTTTGACTATGGATGCAAGTGAAAAGTATTTTGTAGTAAAAACTGAGGAAACAGACACAGATGAAGAAGATAAGCATCCATTGATAATTTTGCCAGTTTTCTTGGTCTGCACTTGGTGAAATGGTTCGTACTTTTCACTCATAGCAAGAATGTAATGCATTTGAGTCCAGTTGAATCTTTCTGTGTGGAGTTTCCATGATCACCCAATTATTCCACAGTTCAAAAACAAAAAGTGAATTGGTGACCATTTATTTATCTGTCACTCTGCATTTGTATTAGTTAGGAAAGGCTTTGTGATGATAAATAGACAAAAATAATTATGATTTCTTCTTAAAGTAAAGTTCCACTCTTATAGAAATCATTTTCAGAGATAACTCAGTCCCAATAGAATCATTAATCATTACTTTTTAACCAAACACTTCAGAATTTTACACTGTTCAGTACGAAGCCTGCAGGCTTATTCGTACTTAAGCGATATGCTTCCAATTCGATCAACAATCTTCACAGTCTTCAGACAAAATACAGGCAATTGCAGCGATATAGTTGATCATCCTTAAAACATGTGATTTGTAGTAATGGCTGTAGTCATGATTTTCCAACCACAAACAGCCTGAGATACATTTCTGATAGTGTCAGAAATTCCACCGCTGACAAGCTGCAGCTGCTAACAACCAGTAGAAATACGACAGGAAACAATGTGATGATCAAAGCTCCACCAGAACCGCATCAGAACAACAGGTTGCCAATTCCCACAGACGTGAAAAAAGAAAAACACAGCTTTTTCCTTCCACACAAACACCACAAGAACAGCTCAATTCTTGGGTCCACTTCACTTATTTATCTCTTGAAGGCACCAGCACTTTAGTACACAAGTTTAACAAATCTATATTGCACAGTACAGCAGGAACTAAACTAAATGCATACAGTCAATAGCAAAATGTACTGTATTTACTCTCACTTAAATATTATTATCTGGAACATACCATATTTCTGGAGAAAAGTGTGGACATCCTTTATAGCTGAATACGGCCCGGGGCCCACCTCGGTTGCTGCTCCGAGTTTAAAAAAGTAGTGAGTGTCGCTGGACAAACCCTGGACCTCCACACTGGTGATACTCCCTGTCAAAAATAGCACGGAAGAAAAATACTTGTGAAGAAATGTCTACTCTCTAAAGAAACGTAATTTTTTTTTTCTCTTTCATGTTTGGGCATCCTATGAATCACTCACCATCCTGAGAGAGGTTTTTCCACGAGTCCTCCGGCTCACTGAGGTTGCCGCTGTACAAAATTCTGTAACCGATGATGATACCGTTAGGCTCCAGTGGAGGGCGCCAGCTCACCAGCACAGAGGAGGAGTCCAGAGCACTCAGCTGCAGCTCCTCTGGAGGTGTGGAGGGCCCTGGAAGGGGAAATGAGGACGGGGTCAGTAATTAGAGCCCTGAAATGAGGACTCGCAGCTGGGGAATGTATATTGTCGTCGTGGGGGATTTGACATGTTGTGTGACAACCATCTGTGTCCTCATGTCCGAGCCACCTGGGTAACAGGGGCGAGGGGACGTGCAGGGCAGTGGGGGAATGAGCCGGGGCTCAGGTGATGATACATAGTAGTGCGGTGCACCGTAGAGTGTGATAGAGGTGACTGGTAGTAATAATATCATTAAAAGCAGCCCACTCAACACCCACTGCCCTCACCTTGAGTGACAGGATCGAATTTCTGGCCAACAAGAACTGCTACCTACGTCTGAGTGTTTTATTGCAGCCAGTTATCAGCCATTGTTGCCAAAAGCAAATTCCCACATTCACTGAACACACACACACACACACACACACACACACAAACACACACACACACGCACGCACACGCCTTCATGTGCACATACTGCAGCATCTGGAAGTTTCAGGAAGAATAGATTAAACACTTTATCTCACTCGCATAAAGAGGAAACTAAAACTAAAAAAAACATAACCAGTTAATTGAGGATAATAATGTTAACCATCTCACAATATGAATGAGTTGGTCAAGGCCAAATTAATACTGTGTGAGATCATGAGGTTAGCAGATGATCTATTGCTCAAATAGACCTTTTATGAAAAAAATAAATCATAATAATAAAAAAGAAAATGAGTCTGGAGTGTAAAAAGGTCCAATACTGAGCTTAAGTGTATTTTTAAGAGAGTCCTCAGACAGCAGATGGTTGTGATCACTCGATTTAAGATAAATTTGCATGAGATGACGTCAGCCTGTCACCGATTTCCAGGCGTAGCAGCAGCTGGAGAAAATGTCTCTGGTGCCAAATTCCATGTCCTCATCTCACAGGATTACAAGTGCTCTGTGTTGCATGTTGGCAGTGTTTTTTTTTTGTTTTTTTTTATAACAAAGAAACATAAAACTTTATGAGAACAATGAGAAATGTTTGTATGACATAAAAAGCCCTTTAATGATAAACTGGAAGATGATGAGGATTAACAGGATTAGTCTCCTCAATACATTCATGAGGACATTTATAAGATGATTAAGATCTTAGTCACATACCAATCCAGTCTCCACTGATATCCTATTTTCTTATTGATCTTTAGGGGACACAACACATCTACACCTAGTAACTATCTAATGGTAAATGTGCTTTTTAGCACAAGATTGAAGCTCAAAGGGAATGCAAAGGGTGTGATTAAGGAGTGTTGAATTAGCAGCTTTAACACGAAGATGGAGAGACTCAAAGTGTATGTTAGGAGTTAATGCTTGAGCAAAAAACGTTCATACCTTTAACACATATTCTGCAGAGTGTGTTATTGGGGGAGGGTGAAACACATGAGGTAAGCAAGCAAAAACATCAGGGGTGTTGAAGGACTCACGGTCAGGCAGAGTGGACACCTCCACAGTGCCACTGAAGGGTCCCACCACATCCACCCCGTTGGACTGCACTGCTAGCTCATAGCGTGTGAACGGCCTCAGTGATCCCAGCAAAGTCTCCTGTGCAGAGCTACAACACACAAACACGTCACAGTCCTGACTGATTGATGCATGTTTTATTTCTTTATATGGCAAATGTGAAGTTTGATGCAATGACATAATTGCTGGGTGGGAGTTGCTGCTTTTTTAATGCTTCATATTGACAATTCACCTTAATTCTAAAACCCATCTTCTTCATCTTGTTGCTGCTCAATTCAGCGGTCACCACGGGGAGGCCATCTGCACCCTAAACAGAGGCTTCTTTACTTGTAGACCAGCTATCATGACATCCATGAATCTTCTCTGAGCTCTTCCTCGACTTCTCCTGCATAGCAGCTCCATCTCCAACATCCCTTGTCCATTTTATCTACTATCTCAGCACCTGTCGAGACCAACTCAACTTGACGTCTCTAGTTTAATCTCTAAACTCATCCTGACTTTATAACTCTGTTCATTCTGGTCACTCTCAATTCAAATCTCAGCATCTTCATCTTGGTCACATTCTTGCTATATCAATTACAGAATATGTTCTATACAAATTGAGATTTTCTAATTACTTTTGCTTACACACATAAGCAAAACCATTTTTAGAGGTTATTCAGTGAGATAGCAACAATTAAAGGTACATTAAAGGTATTTCAAGCTTAGAGCAGATATGAGATCCTCATCCCCAGACTCACTTTTCAAAAAAAGACAACTTATTGGTTTCACATGTAATGGAAGGATACAGTCAATTCATTGACATTGAAAATGGGTATAGCTGTTTCACTGATTTTACCAAAGATTAATTAAATTAATAAATAAATCCAGTGTATGTTAATTAAAATTAGAAACAAGCCTCTTTCTCACAGCACAGACCTTCCCCAGTGCCACATTTGTGTGCGGAACTGAGTTAGCATTGCTAGTATGTTAGCCGTTAGCTCATATCAATGCTAAGTAGCTAAGTCAGGTAGCTACGTACATCACTGTGTGAAACACTGAGCAGGCAGCGTCTCCATGGCAAGAGACGCTGACCTCCGTTGATCTCCATGAGGTGCCTCTCCCATCTCCTTTTTTTTGGGGGGATTTACTTGAAAATGGTGAGCCGTTAACGTCCCAAAATTTAATCGATTGGCCATCGAAAAGCAAAAATCATCCCTGATTTCATTCAATTCAGGTAGTTTATGTGAAATACGGTAACATACATACATACATATACCAATAAATAAATACACGCAGAAAAAAACAATCTTCTGCCCCAACTTTCATGAGTGAAGGTAATGAGAGGAATAGAAGACACTGGGTATTTCTTCATGAAAAGCTGCATGACATTTTACATAATTAGATGTGAAATTACAAATTAATTCATCCAATACCATACCTCTATGATCCCCATTAAGATCGGAGCGGCAAATGCATCACAGACAAAAGTAAACGTATTATGTCCTAAATTCTTATATTGGCTTATAAAACCAAATATCGATCTCACATGATTAGAACTGAAGTTAAATCTGTCCAGAGCCTCTTCCGCTCATATTCCAGACATGATTAAATTACTTATATTTAGCCTGGTGCTCTGACCTGGTATAATAGGTGACCAGGGATGCGTTGGTAGTTCCTGCTGGGCTGCAGCGGACTGTGTAGTTGATTATGCGCACGTTGCTGAACCGCGGCTTCTCCCAGCGCAGCCAGATGGAGGTGGAGCTGTTGGCCTTAGCCTGAATGCTGCTCGGGGGCAGCGGTATTGGACGCAAAGGCGGCGGTGATGCTTTAACACACAATTACACATTACTTCAAGGTGGAACACTGAAATATGTTAGTCATTTCTTCATACATATCATCGAATAAAAGTGCCAAGCTTTATTACATCGATATATATGATTCATATATCAAATATGCCCCGTTAAGATATGTCTTACGTTTTTCTGTGGATCTGTCTGTTCTTCCCTTCCAGACTGCAGCTGCTCCTTCTGTCTGTTTGTTAAATGCCCAAACCCTCACCTCATACTGCCGGTCATGGGCTGATACAAACACAAAGAGACAGAAGAATACAGAATATATAGTCCTGCTGAGGTGAATGATAGTTTTCTTCACAGGGTACGCTCATATCAAGAATACTTAAAATAGAAGAAAAAATGTTAATACCAATAACCCAAGCCTAAAACCTGAGAGACTGCAACAAAAAAAACAGGTTTAAATATTCTAATTAACCTAAGACCTGTCTATTTCTGTTATAAATGAACACAATGTGCCAAGGACAGAGACAAAGCAGATTTTAATTGGCTTTGATACAAACAATATTAAAAACACAGGTTATGAGGATGTATCTTTCATTTCTAATGTTGCTTGTTTTAGATTAGTGTGACATTAAAAAGGCTTGAAAGTTACATTTGAAATTTTTTTGATCAACTTACCAAGGCCTGTGAGCAGGTGATATCTGGCCTTCTTACGGAGCCGGATGGTGTGGGTCTGTGCTGTCCTTTGTCTGTTGGCTGAATCATCGGCCTCCACCTCTCGACAGGACAGCTTGTACCCAGAGACCAGTGTGTGATTGGGTGAAGGCTGCCATGTCACATTGAGCGTGTTCTCTCTGGCTCTAACTTTTAGCTCAGTGGGAGCAAAGATCACTGAAAAAGATTGTGAAGCGGAAGAGATCCACGTTATTCTTTGGAACCGAAAGGGTTCTAATGTAAATTACAATATCTCCCACACATTGAGGCTGCAGTAGGCGTCAGTTACATTTTTCATAGACATAATGAACACTTTTGCATCAACAGATTGCAGAGTATTGTATTGTATTGTTTTGCAGTACCGTTGGAAATTCACACTTTTATAACTTATCTTAAAAATCCATGACTTAGATATATTTTTAGAACAATGCATAAACAGGTGTGGTGCAATGTCTGCAAGGACATCACAATTACTGTGTTCTACCTTTAAAATGAAGCCATAATACTTTACTGGGAAACAAACTAGAAGGAAAATACCAACGCTCATCATGTATATGTGTGCTGCAGATCACTGTCAGTGCAGAGCAGCTGTGGAGGCAAATATCCTGCATCATTCCCACAGAAGACAACACTGAAGATAATCGGTAAAACTGAGATAATGGTAAGAAATTAATGTGTCATATTGTAACATCTCCCGAAAAATGGCATCAAATTGCTTTACAATAAAAAAAAGCAAAATAAAGCAATTAAAAAATATGCAATATCAGATATATGAAAACCTACGACTTCCACAAAATTGAACTACGGCAGAATATTAGACAACAAACAGTCTCTGCAGTAGTTAAAAGTTACTAATAAATCGTAAAGAACTTGACCATTAAAAGCAAGTGATGAAACCTTAAAACAACAAAAACTCAGAGTGGAGTGCAGCAAGGACAGATGTGACGCCATCAGTTCTAGTCGTGCGTTAAAAGCTTGGTGGTGGTGATCACTATAAACTTGATTCTGTGATAATTCCAGCTCTCACAAGCTTGCTTTTTTAGTTCGCAGTTGCCAAATGCACCAGACATTTTTGTGTTTTGTTTTATCCACCAAAGGCAGCTTCTGTTTCTCCCTTTTCTTGGAGGATGGAGAAAACTAATGCTGCATCAAGTCAATACAAAAATTCGCTATTTGGTTCATTCTGTGTGGCGAAATGTAGAAAGGTTGCTAAAATGTTCTGTTTTATTGTCTTTTTTTAAGGCTGTAAACAACAGGGTGCATAGCACCTTAGAATTATTACTTTATGCCTCTTAGCACACATTGAGGGATTAAAGTACCACTTACAAAGAAGAACGTCATGCTTTCATAACTCTGCTAATAACAACACATCCAAGTGGAACAGTGGATAAAGAAGAGTCTGAAACAAATGGAAAGTGACCTCAGTGAGGAGTCTTTCTTACCCATGGTGTGCTCGCTGTGGTCGTAGTGGGCTAACGTGTGGTGCCGGGCCCACTCAGAGGGAACCCCAAAGCCCACCACCGTCCCCGCTGCTATCCTCAGTCTGTAGGCCTGGTTGGGCTGCAGCTCTTTCAGCATGAACTGGGTCTCATTCCCCCCGACCTCCACTGAGAACACATTGTCCACTGCAGGAACACACACAGCCCACACGTCTGCACATATCTACTAATCGAGCGTCCAATGTTCCTGATGCTCTGAGTGCTGTAGGAGGGAAAACGCATAGCTATATGTTTCCTCGAAATTGATGAATCAGCAAACAATTTGGATCGCAAATGTGCTGTTTGTGCAGTAACACATGGATATGTTTCTGCCTCTCAGGAACAAAGTGAGGCTCCGTCGAGAATGAACCTAATGTCTTTGTGCATTAAAGAGATGGAGGTAATCAGAATAAGTTATTGTGCTGTGCAAGTACCCTTTTCTATTGTATGATTAAGTTAACCCTTTCACATCAGTTTTAGAGTCTCTGCCTTTTAAAATGTAGTAAAACAAAGTAGAACTGTTACAGGCTATTTATGTATGTATGTATGTACACAACATATAGTTCTAATAAAGAGGTTCATGGTTTCATTGAAGAAAATATTTTTGCCTCAAAGCAAAAATGATGTGGGATTGAGCCTGGTTGGAGTTTGAAACCAAAACAATGAGCTTCAGTTTAACTGGTGCCCAACATGTCAATGAGTGTGTGAGATGATCTCTTTGTTTTTTGGGGGTTTTTTTCTCCAGCACCGAGTAACCATGAACAGGACAAAACATAATCGATGGATGAAAAACTATTTCTAGTGGATGATTCAATGGACCTAATTATTGAGACGTGTTCTTTTTATGACATAAAAAATCTCAGGGTTTGGTTCGTTCGCCTTAACAAAGCCTGTCCTATTCACAGTTACAACATTTGATTGATGCTTTCAATAAAAGCACTGTAGCACTGTACACTGGGAACTCAGCAAGTGGAAGCATTCAAGCTCAAACATATATTTAAAATGTCTACTATGTTATGTTTAGTGTACTTTTTTGTATTATGGGAGAGATGTGCTCAATAATGTAGGCTAGATGATATCCTAAAAGAGGACTAAAGCCTATTTTGAGACTTTTTGAACTAGACAGAGCAAAACATTTAATTGTAAACATTCTAAACTACTATTTAATTGTATAACCGTGATGTAATGGTACATATTTGTATTGACTTTAATGTCTTAAAAATCCATTGTGTTTAAAGTGAGAGCCCTGTAAAAAGTTAACACGGCTCATTGCACTCTCTTAATGTGGACAATATCGCACAATGGAAAGAATGTATGAAAGCAATGTTGTGATAAAAGAAGCATGAACAACAATGTAAGTGTTATTTCTCAAATATTTCATCTGAACAGTGGTGCTTGTTCAAGTAAAGTCAAGTATATTATTGATATTTTTTCTATAAGCCTTACTTTTGGCATGACCCTAACAATAACTGAATCAGACTCAAGTGTGTCACTTAAAGGCTCTTATTGCCAGCAGGGGTTACCCACCGTGATCCACAGCGCTGTATTCAATGCGATAACGGGTAACAGCTCCTCGACTGTGCTGAGAGGACAATGGATGCCACATCAGCCTGATGTCTGTGGGAGACGTGCTGGCTATAGACAGCTGAGGAGGTGCGCTCGGCACTGCAGGAAGGAATGAAAGCACTTGGTGATTTATCTGATGATTCAAGGTCTACCCTATAGATCAACACAGTCACTAGACAGTAACAGTATAGAATGTATAGACAAGTGTCTACGGCTCAATCATAGCCCGGGAAACTTTCCTGAAGAATTACGTAAGCACTGCAGCACTCATGGGGTGGTTCTTCAATAAATATATGATATAAAATGTCAATCAGGTTTTAAAGAGCAGCTGGAGGCAAAAATGCCCTCTTTAGTCTCCAGTGACATGCGAAAACTGCTTTTAAAATGACAACGTTGATAGTGAGGATTCATGAGCTCTTAAAAGTCCTAAGGAGTTACAAGGCTGTCGAGCTAATAATGTTTGCTCTGTGAGTCAGTAAAGCATCCCAGGCTGGCTCTATTTTACCTACATTATTACTATAAATACTTACCATCCTCCAACATCTCTACAGTGACAGGCAGAGACGGGCTGCTGGCACCCATGGGAGAGTAAGCCACCACGTGGAATGTGTAGGCAGTATGAGGGAGAAGCTCTTTGACCAGATACTCTGTGGTGTCGTTGTTCATGGCGAACTGATACTCCACGTTATCGGAGCCTGAGGACCACAAACATTAAGAATTAACATTTGAGAATTCCTTGCAAAAGCATGCCATTGTTCAAACACTGGCCTCTGAAAGAAATCACACCTGCCACTCGCTGGCAGTGAACAGAGTAGCCAATTATTTGGTCGGAGTTGTACTCGGGTTTCTCCCAGGTGAGCAGGGCAGTTGTGCTGGAGTGAGGGGCAGCGGACAGGTGGCGAGGAGGGCTGGGAAGACCTTCTCTCACAATGACCGTCAGCTTGGCCGTGGCACAGGCGGTGCCAAGCCCGTTATCAGCGATGCACTGGTAGTAGCCGGTGTCCTCCAGAGCCAGCTGGTTAATGAGCAGGACTCCAGGGCTCTGGGTCTTCACCCGTCTGAAGGACCTGATAGGCTGGCCGTTCTTCAGCCAATGCAGCGCCGGGGTAGGTTCCCCCGAGCTGTTGCACAGAAACCTGGCAGTGTTTCCCCGGGAGAGGGACACCGTCTCTGGAGGCTGAAGAATTACTGGAGGAGCTGTTAGGAATTTAAAGCAAAAGTTTGAGTTGTGGAGAACGAAAATGGTGAACTTGAAAAGATTCTGTGTAAAAATATGATCAAATAGAAATAAAAACCCATATTTTTATATACTGCCTTTCAGCTTCATAGTACAGTTGCTATTTTACAATTCAATGCCATATTCACATTTTGTTTTTTGTTTTTTCTATTAAGGTGTCTTACATTTGTCATCCTGCTAAGCGTGACTTGTCTTTCAAGTGCACAAAATCGTATTCATTAAAAGTGACTGGGTCCACCAGCTCATCCTGCCCATCATTAAAACCACACTTGAAGCAGTGCCATGCCACATTGGCAGGTGTATGTTTGGGAAAAACATTTCCAGAGACAGTGTGTGATGTTTGAATTATTCATTTTTCACACCCTCTCTCACTCTCGTCCTCCTCCTCCACCTCGTCCAACAGAGGTCGGAGAAGTATGTTTGAGGGCCGGTGTTCCTCTTGCTGCATTTTCACCATGGCTATAATTGCTAGTGAGCTCATCAAATGTGACGTATTAATTGATATTTCTCAGATATTTAAATCCAATTATTGTAGGACCTCGCCTCTTACTCACTGAATGTTGACAGAAAGCTTCATTATGTGTATGCAGATTTGAGGAAAAGTCAAATTCCCTTCAATATAAATCACAGTAGAGGCATGGTAGGAAACAAAGGAGAGAAAAACTACAGCCCAAGAAATGAACAAATTATGCAACAGTTTCTAGTCTGCTTCATAAACCGTACAATATGTGAGCATGCTGAAAGTACTTATTCCTGACAGCCGCTGGGTTAGAGTAACCTTCACGACTTAGTTAATTTATTTT
Organism: Parablennius parvicornis; assembly: GCA_900302745.1. Lineage (NCBI taxonomy): Eukaryota > Metazoa > Chordata > Actinopteri > Blenniiformes > Blenniidae > Parablennius > Parablennius parvicornis. The sequence continues at coordinate 8,515 of OMNM01034110.1, read as the reverse complement.
TACGTTCAATTATGTTGAAACTGGAGACAAATCTAAATGAAGCTACTCTCAAAAGTAATTAATCTATCATATGCTATCTGCTGTGATCCTCATTACAGAACATGGCACGGTGCTTACCAGGCACATGCAGCTCAGCGGCAGCAGTGACAAACTCTCTGGTCTTGGGTTTGTTGGCCCGGCAGACATAGATGCCAGCATGGTGACGCCTCGTGTCCCTAATCACCAGGTTTGTTGCGAGGACGACCACATCAGTGGAAATGGGCTTTCCGTCTGATCAAAAGACAAAAGACACCAAAGAACAGCCTCACATCATATAGATGAATGAAAGAAAAAAAAAAACAAGAAAGGGTGGGCTTCATTTCTGAGGCTTTCAGTTGCCTGAGAAACAGTGCAGAGGAGGGTGGCAGTGCATCCAACAGCACGGGATTCGACCTGTAATCACACATGCTGACCAACAGGTGGCTCTGTGACATTTCAATCTGGGTTCATGGCGACATCTGCATTGGCAAACTCCTGGGCTGTGTGTGAAATCATTCACTATTCACTATATAGACCCCTATTTAGTTTGTCCGCCATTTTGTGGAGTGTGGATTCTCTATGGAAGTTAATCATTACTGGCGAATCGCACAAAACAACTACTTGGAAGAGAGCAAGCAAGAGCTCATTCTTTGAAGTTCACCTTATGTGCATAGAGGAGTGGAGCTTTCAGGATCCACAAAGACATAAAGAATTCACTCTATAGAGGAATCTAAAGTGACTGAAAGGATAATTTCGGATGCAGCACCAGACTCACAAAGCTGACAAATCAAACAAGACAAAAAAGAAAGAAAGAAAAAAAAAAACATTTCAGAGGTTTCAGGCTCCAGGAAGGAATCCCATGACATCATTCATGCTGAGATCTCACAAGTGTGTGTGGGCGTGCACATGTGTGTGTGTGTGTGTGTGTGTCAAAGCTGTGGAGGTGTGAAGAAATCAATGTGACAAATGATCTGTAAAACGTGACTCAATTTACAATATAGAATTTGGGAGGGGACGACTATCATAGGCAAAATAACTTCTTAGCTGCAGGTACCACTGCATCTTATCCCGACATGTGGGTGTTTGTTCTTGGTGCAAGAGAGGCAGATAATGAAAGTGTGACAGATGCAATAAAATAGGGAAGCAAAAAGGCGTAGAAGGTAGAGAGAGAGCGAGAGAGAGAGAGAGAGAGAGAAAACATGTGCAAATGTTACCTTGTCTGCTCCATGACACCAGTGGTTTTGGCTGGCCTTGTGCCATGCACTCCATCACGGTGGGATGGCCAAGCACGACCGTGGCATTCAGAGGCGGTGCTACAATCGCAACTGTGTTCAGGGCTTCAGTGGAGCCTGTAATGACAACAAAAGACAAGTATGATTTAGTTTCATGGACCAGCAGACATTAGGTAAGGTAGTTGGAGCCCACGGGCTGAGAGTGATCCAAAAACTTTATTATTCACAAATCAGTGCAACAAAATGTCAATTTTTTAATCAGTTCAGACAAAGGAAAAAAAAACAAACAAACCTTTATTTCTGACAAGCTTCTTTTTTTTTTTTTTTTTGTATTTTCCCATCGGGTGATGCCACGGTGTTTTTCAAACAAATACTCCAAACAGAAAGCCGGCAGCCAGCATTTTGTGCAGACCTCACATGTCAAATTATAAATGTCATGTATTTTACAATCTGTACAATGGATCCTATTTGCAGTTTAGCTGGGGGATAGAAAGTGATCCTTCAACAGCTTTTCAGGAAATATTCAAGGGGATTGTTGATGATTCATATGCAAACAAATTCTCCATCTAAAGAATCACCAGAGTGGCTTTTCAATATCTGGCTGAGGCTTAACGTACTCTTCTGAGAAGCTCTCTGTAGAAATAACATGCAACTTGATGAGGAAGAGTTAAAGGCGAGGGCATTCACCGGGAAAGGGAATGAAAACACTCAGAACACAGGTAGCTGTGTGAATCAAAGAGGATCGTTTACTCACAAACTACAGACACACATGACGAAGCTGGAAAGAAAGCCCCACAAACCGCAAGCCTTACAGAGAAAAGGTAGTCAGACTGAGAAAGTGAGTAATGTATTTGAGTGAGGAAGACACCAGATAGCACACCAGGGGTTTGGGTTGGATAGAAGTAACTGCTTTTATCCGAGAGAGACACGTCATCAAGTCAGTTGATAGAATGGCCTCAGTGTCAGGTCCCCTGTTGTGTCTATGCAAAGTCTGAGTCTCTTACCTGTTTTGTGTCTTCTCGTTATATTTTGTTACTCGTCTTGTCCACGGCGCCGCAAACTTGTCTTCCCCCCTGTGTGTCTGATTGTGTCAATGTGTTCCGCCTGCATGTCCAATTCCCTTGTGTTTCCCCTTAATATTTAATAATTTTATTATGTGAATGATTTATGGTTTGGACTTGACCTTTAACTGCTTCAATTTGAATAACACTGAAAATATTATTTCTAATATTTTGGACTAATTATTTATACACATATCTACATACAGTCTATGGCATTTATGTATGATTGCTGTTCATATTCATTTATACTCTTCTATTGTCTACAATCTGTTTATTCAATCATCAGTACAAAATAATGTATAAAATTAAACATTTTAAGATCATATTTAAATTCCTCCTAAATCTTTTTACATTATTTAGTTATTACATTTCAAGTTTTATAAAGTTTTTTTTTTAAATTACCGTACATTTCGGGCTCAGCACTTTTGTTACATTATTGACCAGGTATTACATTTCGGGTTTCATTACATTATATTTTCTAACAATACGGGTCATTGTTACATTTTGCGTCGTTGTTTCAGAACCCTCTTTCTGGATATCTCTGCCTCCCGTGTTTTAAAAATTAATTCTCTTATCATTGAACTTTTGTACCACCGTCTACTTTTAGGTTCCATTATACCTGTGACACAGCTCATCAAACAGATGACCACGTCTCTGCTCCAAGGACAAAGGATGTTATTCAAAGTATATTGTTTATAAAGTGAGAGGGTTTTTATTCTTAAGCGTATATCATTCCCTGAGGTATAAGTGGTGAGAGTGGACCATTGCTTCTTTCAATTCTGCACAGCCCTCGGCAGCTCATAATACTAATGATCCCAGAGTGGAGGCCTAGCATTCTGCACACACATTATAAATTAATCATTGTGATTACATACAGCAAATCTTAGTTATGCACAAGGCTTAAAGTGGGTCAGTCTGTCTTGGAGAGGATGGCACAGTAGGGTTCATCTTCATCAGGGTATTGTGTGGATGTGGTGGATGGGAGAGCAACATCAAGTGTAAGTAATATTAATAAACAAGGTAAAGTAAAGCAATAGTAGCAAAAGTAGAGAAATAGTGAACGTAGGAGTTGAAGGTCTTCATATTTTCTACATCCTCTCAAGCTGAGTATGCAAACTGGTGACCTCAGCATCACACAGTCAAAGCTTGGCTGCGGGTGTTAAGGTACTCCATTTGAAAGAGAGTCAAGTGATGGTATTAGATCTGACATCTGTTTCATGTAATGACTTGAGATGAAGTTCTAACGAAACGATGACGGCCGGGCATTAGCTCTGTTGCAAATAATATCCCGGTAATATTGAATTGATGCAGCCCTGCGTGTGAAAGATGGAAGGTATTAAGGTGATTTACTGTGGCGCTTTTACCATGGAAATACAATTAGAAGCATGGGAGGAGGCACAGTGACAAACCTAACCCAAGTCAAGTAACACATGACTTGAGGTTTAAAAATAAAATCAACAAATTATAACAACAACAACAATAATAATAATAATAATAATAATAATAATAATAATAATAATAATAATGATAATGATAATGATAATGATGATGATGATGATAATGATAATAATAATAATAATAATAATAATAATAATAATAATAATAATAATAATAATAATAATAATAATAATAATGATTTAGAAGGAGGGATTTAGTGTAAATGTGATTTGACCTTGATTAACTTGCTCTGGCCTCATCTATCAATCTATCTTCTGCCTGTCTTTCCTTTTATCTTTGAGTTAAAAGACACACAGCCCATGATTCAAAAAGGACACATGGATTTCCATAGAGCGGCCAATTACAGTTGACTGATCTGTACCTTGCAAGTGACAGAGGCACGAAATATGACACGGCTTTAATGTCGGCAGCCTGACAGTGAACTCACATCTCACAGTGGCATTCAATGATTCACACTAATGCAAGAATTTTTCATCACCCCGGGATGGTGCTTTCAGAGAGGAGGGTGTGTGCTCGGTAACACAACTGTTTGAAACATGTGAAAGACACAACGAGATAGTAGTGAGCACTCTTGCCCCAGAGTGGGAAAGCCCCTGCATTGATTTCAGACTCGAGAGGCTTTTAAATGCACTCTTTACATGTCATCATTGTGTGTTTCCTTCAGGTCCTCTGATTTCCTTCTGCAGTTCAAAGATATGTGGCATTATAGTGTTTGCATCTGTGTGTCCATTGACTGTGTGTCCTGCCTTCATCGACGGTGAGCTGGGTTTGGCTCCGCAACTCCAAGTTGAATAGAGCAGGTGTGGAAAGTGGATCTATGGATGGATTGTGTCCTGTTTTCCAAAACAAGATTGGGGCTGTAAAATATTACCTAAACATGCGATAATTTTGTCAAGTGTAAAGATCTGACTTACACTTTCAATTAGCAGTGCTCCTTCTCCTCTTGTTGCCAAATTTAACCAGATGCAACTAGGCTGAGTTTGTGTTTCTATCTTTTCTTTTTAATCACACTCTCGTCTTCCCACCAGCTGTGTTTCATAAACAGACCCGTTTGTTGACATTGCTGTTTTCAGTCATTTTTTTCCTTGATTTCTGTGCTTTTGTGCTTCTGGCCTGTTTCCAGATATGATGTCATGTTGAACTAACGAAGTGAAATACGAGCAGTTGTCTGAACTATCTATCGCGGTAGGGATCCGTCTGATTAGCTAAATATGTAAACATGCTGGGTATGGATACATGCATGGAAATACAATTTCTTGTCTTACAAATGTTGACATGCCAATGACACTGAAATGTGTGGATGCAGCTGTGGGGTTGTGGGGTCAGTATGACTCAATAAACTACAGGAGAAATGCAGGGGAGTCACTGACAGATGGAAATCACCATCATACACACAGTTAATAATCATCAATCATTAACCCGTTAAAACCCACGACTCAGAGTAAAATATAAAAAGGTACTTAATGACCAGTAAATTAAGGGATTTATCCCACATAAAGTTAGTGAGTAAAATATAAAAAAGGTCAAACCTTTGATTGAAATGATGCAAGTTTCATAAAATGACAGGAAAAGAAACAAAGCCTATAGCTTCTTGTTGAAGACTAATTTGAAACCAATGCAAAAACCCCTACAGCCAGTAGGCTATGAAAATTAAATTTTCTTGTATAAAATGAAAGAAATTAATTCTGAAGGCTAAGTGAGGTATATGCACGGCGATTCATACACACAGCATGATGTTATAGTGCTTTACATAATAGCAGTGCAGTGCTTTGAATAAGATACAGTGAGAAGTAACTGACATCCATTAAAATAAGCACTAAGGATTCAAACCATTCAGAACATATTTAATTCTATGAGACAATAGTCAACAACATCTTGGACACAATTATGTGTTCCCACAATTCCCACAAATTCCCACAAATTCATCCCAAATTGAAAGTATTAATGGTAATCCAAAATATGTCAAAGAATACTCGGTTCAAATGGGTTTAAAATGACCGTCATTCTGCCATTACCTATTAAACCAATAATTTCATGATTTTTGGAAATTGCTTTGTGAAGTATGAGTCACCCTTTGTTTATGCAGGGTAGATTCTGTCTGATTTTCCTGCTGCTGTGCTGAGTCCAATCCTGGAGCAATTAGGAAAACACATAATATAAAAAAGCTCCCACAACCAGAACAGAGCCTCGCTGCCTCCCTTTATGCATATGTAGCATAATACAATCCATTATAGAGTTTAAAACCTGTGCCACTCAAACATGCTTCACTTTAATGTCTGACCTTCACAATGATGGAGGTGCAGTTTGACACAAGAAGGCTGTTTTCAAATTCATCTGCTGGAGGTGAAAAGTTTCTCTGTGATCACCTTGAGACGTGTACCATCATTGTTTTGCGACTTTACATGAAATATGGAAGTGGATGGCGGCACTGAATACATATCCAGCCTGCACTGCCATAATATGACGATTTGAAATATAGCAAGTATTTGCATATTCACATATTAGAAGAGTTTTTTGTTTTTGTAGGGAATACTGTTGGAGGGACAGAATTGTATTATAAACAAGTGTTTTTCCCATCAGTCTATAAAATACAAAAAACACACACATATACCACACAGCATAAGGAACAAAATGCAGCTGATCTGCATAAACCTAGAACATTTGAAACATCTTGTCCTAAAATGCTTTTCAGAACAAACTGACTGCTTCTGCCTGTCCAAACACAACAGCAGACCTCACCTGTGGTGACACTGAGCTGGGCTTCATGACTGATGTCTTTTCTGGCAGTATTGGATGCAGCACAGCGGTAGACCCCCTCATCCTCCTTGGTCACCTCCAGAATTTGGAGAACTCCATTAGGAAGGGAAATGAACCTGTTGCATGTGAGGCCGAAAAGAAAAGGAGAAGCGGCAGAGACATAAATAGTGAGACATAGAACGAGAAGAAAAGGACAAAAAGGACAGAAAACCGAGTGGATACACTGTTCAGTGGCCTGCAGTAACAAGCATACGGCTCATCCTCTCGTCAGGGATCCTGCTGCATCCTCACAAGACTCCATCCTATTCATTCAGGAGAGAGGGTTATTGTGAACGGTCATTAAAGGCAAGCCTCTGAGTTGAAGCCTGTTTGAAAGAACGCAGATGGATACTATGTATAGTATGTGCATGTTATATGTGTTTTTATGTATTGTTGATTTCCACCATATCTGCTTTAATCTTACATATCACTAGTACTTCCTTCAGTATGGAGGTCATGTTCCAGACATATTACTCTTGGCCTGCAAGCCAGACTCCCCCTGGGCCCAGGCAATGTAATGCCATCTCGCCTCTTATCGCCTTTATCACAGCCTATTAATCCAGCCAACATATGACTGGTTGCCTGGTCAGGGGGGAGTAAGGCGAAAGAAAGTGGAGAGAAAACGGGGGAAAATAAGCCGGTGAGAATGAGGACAGGCAGTGGATGGGAAAAACAAAGCAGAGAGATAATAATGAGAGAAAGACAGCAAGCCCTAAATGAAGAGAAAGTAGAGCGAGAAAGCAGCAGAAATAGAGATGGACGGGGGTTAATAAGGAAGAGACTGAGTGAGAGACAGCAGAGGGTCTAATAGAGAGAAAAGGCAACATTAAAGTGGGCACAGGGAGAGAAAAGCCACTGATGTATCAGCCATCCTTTGGCAGATTTTTTTTGTGTGAGGCCATTAGCAGCGCCTGAGGTGGGAGAACCACATCCCACCAATAAGACCTTATAAGCAGCAAGCTGTTTGCAGGTCATACAGGGCCACAGCAGCCATTAACACTTAGCTCTGCACGATAAGGCTGGAAACAAATTCCAGGGCCAGTCGAGCCACAGTGAAATGTCAATATAGTTAAGTGGCTCACTAAATGAGAATATTTGTGACCAAAGAACTGACAGTGATCTGTGGAGGATGTGGCCACGGGCTTATACGTCTGAAATATGTCTTGGGTTTACTTCCAAGAGCCCAGAGGGCTGAGAATGAGATGCTCATTTAAAACTCAAGGTGAATTTGTAGTGCTTCTTATATTGCTATTACTGAAATCCCCAATTTATATTTCAAAAATAGTTCTTCTCTCAATTTACAATGGCCCTTGAATTAAAGCAAAACATTTAGTGGGATGTTGCAGGATGGAAGGCTTTAAAAGTTCTCGACCACTTTTTAATTACAGGTATTTCTCAAGTAACTTGATAGGTAGTTCCCACACAGGGACTTTTATAGATTCTTTATAAGTAACTAGTAGATCTTTTCACCAATATTGTCATTAGAGCAATCACACAAGACAAACTAGGCTCCTGTTTTAGCTGGAGCCTAGTTTACTTCCAATATTGAAAACACGAATGCAGTTTCTTTTCTTTTTTTTTTTTAATTCACAGAGTAAATAAATAAAACATTTAGCTAAATAAGTTGAATATACAACATTATTGTGGCGTGCCATGCACTTCAATTTGTGGAACTCAACATGTATGTATCTTTAAATGGACGACAAACTGAGAGCAGCGCAATATCTCTCATTGATAAATGAAGCGGATGACTACAGCTGTGGTAGCTTTAATGCATGACAAGGTGACTGATTGAGTACGGTATAGACACAGACTAAACAAATTAGGACCCACACCTAGTTTAACTGAAAATTGTCAGGATCATACTCCCCCAGGTGACACTGCATTAGAAGAACACCACGGGTACAGTGATTACACACTTTCAGAGCTGTAAGTTGTCTGGGAGGGCTA
>OMNM01034109.1:0-19049 GCA_900302745.1 Parablennius parvicornis | reverse complement strand
GCGTGACTAGGAACTCATTCAAAACACAGGAAAGAGAAAGAAAAATAAAAAAGCTAGTCCATATTGACAAGCTAATCAATGTCTCTGTGCAGGGCTCCCTACCCAACACACACACACACACACACACACACAGACACACACACAGACAAGAGAGTGAAGATTCCGTAGTTTGTTGCAGATTTAGAAATCACTCCTTTTCCTTCCACTCTCACCTGGCTGTCTCTGTAGACGTCAAACACGACTGGAAAACAGAAAAAACCAAACATTTACATCAGCGCATCAGCTGGTCTCACACAGATTCCAGTCAGTTGTGTGTTGGAAGCTTGGTGCAGAGTTCCAGCGGAGGTTCCAAAAAGCTTCACACTCACAGTCTTCATCCAGGAAGTTGTACTGGACGTGCTGGTTGAAGAAATCCACGATGGCCTGACAGATCTGCTCCTCCTGCTTCAAGATGTGCTGGTAATACTGCGTGTAGTCCCTCTGGGAAATAGCTGACACACACACACACACACACACACACAAATGTAATAACTGGTCTACAGATGTAACGTGCTGCTCAAACTTTATTACAACAGGAACTCTTCTCTCAAACATACTGAATCCAGCTCAGCTTGTATTTTGAGATTTTGGTCAAATAAAATCAAATATCTATCAAAACTGGCCCGTTACAGTAGTTTTTTCTTTTTTAATTAAAACAACCAACATGAAGACTGAATTTAGTCCAAACTGACAGAACCACCCAGGTCAGCAGATCTTTTCCTCACACAGGAGGAGATGTAAAAAACGTGATTTTAAGCGAGCGTCCGTACTCTCGATGAGTTCTCACCGATCAGTTTGTTTTCTTTGACGAAGCAGCGAAATTCTCCTCCGGGAATCAGCTCGCTCCACTTCCTCAGGACGAGCTGAAGAAACAGAAACAAGGAGGAAGTCGAGGATTTATTCACGCAAATGTTAAATGACGCCACAGAGTGGATTTCTGTATCCATTTATGAGTTGTGTCAAGTTTTCTACACTTTTTGTTTTGTTCTGCACTTCCACCGCACATCTTTCTTGTTCAAGTTCGACTCTCCCCACAGAGACTTTCAGATACAAAACGTTTAAAGTAAAACACTGTTTTAAAGCACGAACCTGCAAAAACAAGTGTTTCTTCACTTTACGGGCTTTTTTTCGAGGTGATAAAAGAAAAGAAAAAAAACAGTATTTAAATGAAGATTGCGTGTTGATTCTCGTGTCCAAGAGGATGGAAAGGGATCTAAAAGGTGTAGAATATATTCTGCAAATTCAAATGTTGGTGGAAGAAGATAAACATACTGAAAGATTGCAGCAAAAAACAAACAAAGCAATAACAGTTTGTCTTAAAAACATCATTAAAGTATCATTACAGGGAAAAATATCAGAAAATCTCTTAAAACAAAACCTGAGCAATAACCTGATGAATAAATCTGAAGGTTTGAGGTTGAAGTTAAGTTTGATCCATGATTTATTCTCTCCATGCTTCTTTCTATAATTCGGGGTTTGTAGTGATTTCGTGAGATCGGGTTGGACTCCAGGATACCTCGTAGTTGATGACGGGGTCTGGAGAGTCCTGGTCGCTGCACTGAAGGAATCTGCACAAAAAAAACAACAAAACTAATTCAAACTACGTTCGATCAATCACTCATTAATATTATAAAAGAAAACTGTCACTGAGGCCTGTCCAGACGTGAGCATGATACCTAAACTCTTCCAGAAGAGATCTGTGGAACAATCTCATGTTTTTCCCAAAGAGATTAAAAAAAAAAAAAAAAAAACAGACGCTCACGACTCCCAGCACACACACACTGAAATTAGATTACATCACACACAAATCCAGTTACAATTTCACAAATGTTGTTACACATGTAGAAATCTTTTCTCAAGTCAAAGCTCAACGGAAACACACTCTTAAATCTCCAGACTCACACACCACATACCGAGACCGTTTTTGTGTTTTCCAGCGGCTCCAGCCCGTGTGTGTGTTTAGGCGAGTGGAATGCTGACGGACTTACGGCTGCGTGAGGTCGTGGGTGATGAAGTCTGAACTCTTGAAGAGCAGGAAGATGTCGCTGAGGCTTTGAGACTCCAGCGAGCTGTTGAGAGCGATCCAGTTGGCGTCCTGCGAGGTGGAAACACCGCCGTTCATTTACCGACGGCACAGAGACGCTTCCGACCTCCAGCGCGATGAAACAGACTGAGAAGCTTTCTTTACCGATTCGCCTCGTGTGTGTGTGTGTGTGTGTGTGTGTGTGTGTTGTTACCCGCGGGGCGCTCCAGTTCAGCTTGGGAAACACTCGACCACCCAGAGAGTTTATGGCCTCCAGCACTTTGGAGGTGAATTCGGGGAACTCTGGAGCCTGGAAGACAGAAAGAATGACGGCGTCTCCAAACTACACGAGCACAGAAGGAAGTGGCGACGCGCTTTCAATCTAAAGTTCAATCTCACTCCGACACCAGAGGACGCCCAAGAACAGACCTTTACTTTAACAAAAAGTGCAGAGAGCAAGACGTTTCAACCAGGAAATGACGAATTGAACGGGCTTCAGATTTCATTTGTAAAGTCCTGAAGAAATAAAAAGTAATCTGAGCCCCAAGAAAAGTAACTACATTTAACTGAGTTCTTGAGTGTGTGAACATGTGCAAGAGGAACAGGACGAACGTATCTAAAAGAAATAAATGTTAATTATCCTGTGATGGTACAAATTAAATTTCAGGGCCCGGTTCTGGACTACAGAGTCTGCAGGTTCTTTATAAGACAGACGATGAGTCAGTAGACAGACTTTCATACAGGTTCATCTCTTCAACTCGATGTGGAGCAGGCTGGGTGCTCAATTTAAGTAACCATGGCAACACATCTGGATAAGAAGTTAAGGACTGTCATAGGTTTTGAAAATCCAGAGAACGAAGCATGAAGTGAGGTTGTTACTTTAAAGCACAGTGATCGTCGTGGGAGTGTTTTCAGATGAGAAATGGAAACATCAACATGCTGGAAATGTGACGCCTCATCACGTTTTACACAAAGTGAGTGTGCATGAGGAACACTGAGTGTACTTACAGTGACAGTGGTGGTTGTTTCATCATCCGACCACTAGAGGGAGGCAGAGCATCAGAAAACATTTGTTTGGGTGTCTTGAAAATCAGTCACTTCTCACATTGTTGTTTTAACTTGTAAAAAAAAAAAAAAAAATACAAGAATTAACTCCACACTACTTTATATACATCACAATGTGTTAATTCAGTTTAAACAATCAATTAAGGTTTTTTTTTCTCCTTTATTTCAGCTCGATTCATAAAGTTATAAAATTACAATACTGAGCACTCATTTCTGTTGCGCTCACATTGAGCCTTGGTAACTATGTGAAGAGCAGAAAAGTCCAGACACCCTGTCCCATCAACAACCTGCACCTCCTCCTGCTTATTCAGGAAGTTTAACCAAAAGATTTCACCCTGGGCCAACCCTCAGGTTCTTCTCCCAGCTGGTCAGAAACAACAAGACGTCACCGGCATCTCTCACCTGAACGTCTTCCTCTGCCTCTGGATCACTGTTGTTGTTGTTGTTTGTCTGCTGTGTGTTGTGATCGCTATGGGAACAGAGAGAGGACAACAGACTGAGGTCAGTCGGCAATATGAAGCATTAATTGTGTGTAATGGATAAGAAATAGATGCTTTAATTTGAAATATTTGGTATGTCTTTACATGTAATCAACTTTGACCAGATAAACTTATTTTATCTTTTTAAACTATTACATGAACAGTAAAGTCATTTCTAAAAATGTGTCTTGTCATGAAACAGATTTCATTACACTTAATTCTTTTATCAGAATGTCTTCTTAAAAAATAACAGTATTTTCTGGGAAAATACAAAACAAACAAAAACCATTTGAAACATTAAATCATACAGATGTTAAACTGGAATCCTGTTGGTTTGGGACAAACTAATAGGGGGGAAAAAGGGTTTTTGCACTTTCTTCCTGTCACTCAGAGAAAACACATCAAAATACTGCTAACGTGGTTTAAAGCCCAGAATGAGCTTCACCCAGTTTGCATTTCTGATCTCATGACTCATCCCGACCTCTCCCTTCATTTGGATCAAACCTGCTTTCTGTCTCCACAGACAGAAACAAACAAACAGTAATTAATTTCAAGTGTGTGTCAAATTAGTTCATTTGCGAATTTCTGCTGAAAAGTATGAATTCTGTCACGGATGTAATGTCCCAACTTTCCAACAGTCACGACCTCAGATATCAGAGATTTCCACATAACAGTGGGAGGGTCACCTCCTCCCCACTTCACCACCATTTCTTTCCTTGCCAGCATTAATAGTGACTGGATCACTTTCTCATGTTGTTTAAGAAAATTGGGGACACTTCCAAGCAAACATAGAAGTGGATTTGCTTACACCTGTTGCCATATTACAACACTAATTTGCACATACTGCCCTCCAGAATACCTAAACTGTAGTACATTCCCCAATGTAGCTTAGTGCCGACATGACTTTTACATTAAGGACAATTTGGTGAGACTCCAGTGAAACAACAATTAAAAAACACTAGTCTATCACATGTAAAGCATATAAACAAAGTGTGAGTGATCTCCTTCATACCTTCCAGAGACTACCAGCGTCCCATCGTCCAATAAGTAATCTATTACATTCTGAGGCAGCTGAAGAATCAAACTGCGAAAGAAAACGTAGGATATCAGTTAGAAATAACAGTCATTTAAAGATTGAGAAGTGTTGTTCTAATAAAGCTTATGACAGTACAACATAGTTATTGACATCTGTGGTTCTGTTTGCTAGCTAACGTAAGCTTCTCGGTTAACTGGACCATCTCACAACAAAAGCAAAGACAATATTCCTCTTCCTTTCTCTGAAAACAGTGGCGGCTGTTCACCTTTTAATCGTGTGTTTCTTGAAAATCGGATACCAAACGGAGAACTGACAGTTTACAACCTGCTCCTTCTTCATGCTGCAATATCCTGTAACAGAGAGTCCGTCGGTCCAAATCGTCCGGGTAACAGAGAAACGAAGCGGAGTGAGGTATCTGTTCTCTTCTTCTGCTTCTTTCTTTTGTTGGCGGGTTGCAAACAGTTTTAGGTGCATACCGCCACCTACTGTAAAAGAGTGTATTCTCTATTTGGCATTTGGTATTTGTGTTTCTGGAGGAAATTTTTGGGGAGTTGCACACTGGCGTCCGACAGTCAATAGCATCCGGATACCCAATTATTTGTAAAAGTCCAAACTGCTGCAAACTCGTCTTATTTCTTGCAAAAACGATGAAATTTGATTAAACATCTGAGAAAACTATTGCATCGTTGTTTACTTTGGTGTGTAATTTACGTTTTGTTGTGTTTTGTTTTGCTTTTTTATTTCATTAAATTAATTTGGGTATTTGTTTCTGATGGGAACCTTTTGGAGGTGCACAGTCTTTTTTAACAAAGATCGTGTCGGAGAAAGAGCAACAGCTGGTCGTCAATTTTCATTAGCAAAGTAAAATAACTATTTTTTCAGATGTAATATGCAATATGTACCGTGAAAATGTAATTTCTGATTAAATATGAACTGTGGTAATTATGTCTTCATTTTACATAGTTGATTTACTTAATAAAATATAGCAAATGAAGTAGTTCATTTCCGTAGTTGATTCCCCCGATCAAAAAAAAAAAACAAACTGCGACGTGAAAAGACACAAACACCTATTATTGACAAATGCTGGATATGAAATTAGTTTTTATTAGTAAACAACAATTAAAATCATTAATTACTTAATACATTTTAATCGGTAGAATATTGAAACTACGCCGGTGCCGCTGCCGGTAGCAGGAAGTCGTGGCGGAGTGACGCATTTTACCTTTTGTGCTCTCTGTTACTAGTTACATACGACTGGGACTTCACGTGAGTCAAGTTTAGTTTTTTACGATTTATTATCACGATTTGATATTTTTTTAAATCAAAGGGCAGCCATTCTGATATATATAAAGCTTCTAGCAGCTGTTAAATACAAAAAATAACCCAAACTAATGATAAAATGCATGCGCGTTAGAGAAACTTGATCTGTAGTTCTCACACTGTAGCAGCTCAATGAGCCTCAAGATTAATAGAGATATATTTAATGCTAAAAGCAGCGTTCACGTGTTCGCGTTTTGCTTGTGTTTTAATCGAGGTCACGTGCATTAAGATGTAAATTATACTTACTTGCTCGTTTTTTTAGTTTGTAGTTGAGAAAATGAGCAACACCGGGGAAAACAAAGCGACCACGACTCCTCACATAGTGAAAGAGGAGGTGAGTGTTTTAAATGTGTTACAAAGTGATTCGAGTGTATTTCATAAAGCTAACTTTAAACATCCACTCATGTATCTAAATGTAATGTTAACTCGAGAGTGTTGATTGTCATGTGAGCTGATGTGTTTATGCTTTGTGTGGTCCAGCTCATTGCAACAGGGAACTGGGTGAAGCTGGAGAAAACCACCTATGTAGATCCTGCTGGAAAAACTAGGTACTTTTCCCATCAGAAAACATCAAGTAACTTCCTGTGAAACTACTTCTAATGCCCCGTCTTCTTCCACCAGGGTCTGGGAGTCTGTGAAGAGGACCACCAGACACACCAACACACCCGCAGACGGTGAGATTTTCTCTTTCGTTGTTTTGCTGCTCTGTGTTACAAAAGACTGCGTGGTGAGTTAACGCCGTTCTTCCATAGGCGTGGGGATCATCGCTCTGCTCAAGCGGACGCTGCACAAAGACTGTGTGGTGATGGTGAAGCAGTTCCGTCCTCCGTTGGGATGCTGCTCGCTGGAGTTCCCTGCAGGTTAAACCTCCCCTCCCCTCATCACATACCCTCATAACTCTTAGATCTCCTCATAAAACTCATCAAATGAACAATATTCTTTTAAGGAGCCAGCTGTATATTAGTGATATATTGTGTTCAGGATTGATCGACGAGGGGGAAACCGCAGAAGTAGCTGCACTGAGGGAGCTGAAGGAAGAAACCGGCTACATCGGAGAGGTGGTAGGAGTCACCCCAGGTGTGTTTCCACACAGACCCACGACTCTGTGTGCTTGATTGCATTAGCTGTCTCTATCTTATCTCTTTTAGCCCGTTAAAAAGTTCAGAGTTTCTCAAAATGAGGGTCCAGCCAGGGTTTTGTAACAGTGTGGGTCTTGTGTAAGTATGTTGCTATGGTGATGCTCTTGCTGTGTTTGCAGTGACCTCCCTAGACCCTGGTTTATCTAACTGCACCACTCAGATCGCGATGGTCAACATCAATGGAGACGATGTGGTGAACATCAACCCAAAACAGCAGCTGGGTGAGAACAACTCGCTCATTTAGTTAACTCATTACTCTCTTTTACACAACCACATTTCAAAGTCAGTGAAGTGTTTATGTCGGGGGTGTCAAAGACGTTTTACTTCAGGGGCCACATGCAGCCCATTTTCATCTTGAGTATAATAGAACCATTATAACTTTTACATTTAAAGTTTTTCTCTGTTGTTGTGCAGAGTAAACCTGATGAAAATGTCAATCTTTTCACAAAAGCAAACATGAAAAATGACGGCAATCTCAACAAAAAGCCAATTTTATTGAAACCTGGTGCTGCTTTATTATGGGTGTTTTTACAAACTCACACTGACAGCACGACTTTGAGGCTAATGCTAATTAGCTTTCTTTCATTTCAGCATCATTGTATCTGCTACTCTTAAGAATTTTTTTGGATCAATGTTTTTTTTCTACCTTTGTTTACCTGTAGCATCGAACGAATCACCTCTGAACTAACACCACACACAGTTCACTCTATTGTAAATTCTGAGTCACTTGTCGTAAAACCAGGTAATGAATCTTCTCTTGTGTTCTTCCACAGGTGAAGGAGGTGAGTTTCATCTCTGCTGTGTTCAGAAAACAGTTTCCAGCTCTTTATGGAGATGATGGCCTTCATTCCTCACCTCCCCTCTCTCTCTCTGCAGAATTTGTTGAAGTTATCCTTTTGCCCCTCGATGAATTCCAGGTTAAAATAGACGGTAAGCCTTCACCCGATTCACAGCGCGCCGTCCTGGACCGTGAGAAGAGCCGACTAACTCGCTTCTCTTCTCGCAGATCTTCTCCAGAAGGAGAAAATCGTGGTGGACTCCAAAGTTTACATCTACGCCATGGGCATGGTTCAGGCCTTCTTCAAGCCGAGGGAGCTCCCGGTGCTGAAGCAGTGAAGGAGCTGACGGAGGACGTGAGAGGAAGGAATCGTGTTCGGGGGGCCAAGAGACGTGTAAATGTGGAGATACTGAAGCTTGTATTTTCATTTTAAGATGGCGATGATGCAGCTCAACTCGCAGCCTGAATCGTGTTTCAGGTTTTAATCTGATGTGTAGCACCTCCCAGATTATTATTATGAGATCACATGCAGGTTGTTTCAAGTTTTATATTTGAAAACATTCCCTATCGTCCACTAAAACAACCGTGTGAACTGTTAAAGGTGTCTCTCTTTCTTCTGAAACTAAAGGCTGGACCATTCAAGCCCTCATCCTTCTAAAGTCATTCTGCAAAATGAGGGATGAGCTTTTAATGTTTAATGATTAACAGACGTAACCGCTGTGCCTACAATTGACTCGTGGTGCAATTAGCTGAATGTTGACACTGTAACTCACCACGGCAAGTAGGAATTACTGACTAATGAATAAATGTTGGACTAACGTTTGTACTGGAGTGTGTGCTTTTGTCTCCGACTGAACTGATGGGGGAGAAGAAGTGAATCAAACATGACACAGAAGGTAATAAAGCAGCTGCTGGAGCCGCTCAGTCTCTTCTGTTTTCCTCTGAGCTTTCAGATTGTTGAGTACATACGATTAAATAAAAAGATCATAGTCAAGATTCTGTGTTTGGAGGATCCCCGGTGCCTTTCTTTTCCTCCGGATGGGGAATAAAGAGACGACAGGAGGAAGAACTGGCTGGATCCATCCAACTAAATCAGAGTTGAAAGGAAGTTTTTTTAATTTATTTATTTAAAGATAAGTTCAAGAGTTAGTTCTTCTAAAAAAGGGTTTGTTTCCGAGGGACAAGATTTTCTCAGGGAGCCAAAGTGGAACCAGACGATGGATCGTAGAGCCCCAACACAACGTGTCGAGGACATTTTCAACACGGTGACCAACAAACTCTCCCGTCAAAAAAATAGTGTATCAGAAAATATTGTCCCCCAGAAACAAAGCCTCTGCGTACTTCTGTTGTGGCCTTAGTATTTGTGTGTGTGTGGCTGTTTTGTTTTGTGACGCTAACCCTTCTGGGCCATCGTACTGGAAGGTGAAGTGATGTTGCTTTCAGGATACCTGCTGTGTTTAACTGTTGGTGACTCATAAAGGACTCGCTTCATTTCCAGCATTCTAAACAGAAACAGGCTCAGGCTGCCCCTCCTCTCTCTCCCACACGAGTCACTGCCTCCTCTTTTCTCCCGGCTGCAGGAGGCAGAGCCAATGAGGATCAGCGTTCACATTAGGAGGAACCCAGAGGAGGAGTTTGGCTTCAAATCTGCTGATCAGGAAGAGGGACTCTCGGAAACACTCACAGTTGAGAGGAGAAAATGGCCCAGAGAGGAGCTCAGCAGGATTCACTCATGTTCTCATGTTCCATCTGTCGGGATCTCCTGAAGGATCCGGTGACGGCTCCCTGTGGACACAGCTACTGCAGCGACTGCATCAAGACCCACTGGGACGAAGAGGAAGACAGGGGGATCTACAGCTGCCCTCAGGGCCGGGAGGAGTTCCTGCAGCGGCCGGCCCTGGAGAAAAACTCCGTGTTAGCAGAGTTAGTGGAGGATCTGAAGAAGAGGAGCGAGAAGCAGGAGGACCTGGAGGAGCAGGAGGACCTGGAGGCCAGTCGACTGAGCATCCAGCAGAGAATCCAGGAGCGACAGGAAGGCGTGAAGCTGCTCCAGCAGCAGATGGAGGCCATCAACGTCTCTGCTGATGAGGCAGCGGAGAACATCCGTCTGGTCCAGGAAACAAGCTGCGAGGTGAAGCAGGAGCTCAGAACCCGGCAGCAAACCGCAGTGAGTGGCGTCAAAGAGCTCCGGGAGGAGCTGGAGCAGGAGATCGCCGAGCTGCAGAGGAAAGTCATCCAACTGGGAAACACCGAGGACCACGGCCAGTTTCTACGCAGCTTCCCCTCAGAGCTCAAACACTCCCCCAGCATCCACACGGCTCCTCTCAGATACTTCCAGGACGTGGCAGCGGCGGCAGCGGCGAGCAGAGAGAAACTGCAGGACGTCCTGAGAGAGACAAACATGGAAGAGGAGCCACAGCCAGAGACCAGAGCTCAGTTCTTACGATATTCCAAGCAGATCACGCTGGATCCAAACACGGTGCACAGAGAGCTGCTGTTATCCGACGGGGACAGAAAGGTCACTTACATAGAGGAAGTGCAGCGTTATTCCGAGCACCCCGACAGATTCACCGGCTATTTGCAGGTTCTGAGCAGAGAGAGTCTGACTGGACGGCGTTACTTCGAGGTTGAGTGTAAAGGAGGAGTTTACGTCGCCGTCGCCTACAAGAGCATCAGCAGAGCAGGGAGCCCACGTGAATGTGTGTTTGCGTACAACGACAAATCCTGGGCTTTGGACTGTAGCAGTTTACAATTTTGGCACGACTACAAAAACACTGTGGTCTCAGGGCCTCGGTCCTCCAGAGTGGGCGTGTACCTGGATCACAGAGCGGGAATCCTGTCGTTCTACAGCATCTCTGAAGCCATGACTCTCCTCCACAGAGTCCAGACCAGCTTCACTCAGCCGCTACACGCTGGAGTTACTTTTTATTTTGATAAAGGCGCCTCAGCAGAGTTCCTGAAACCTCAGTAAACAGAAACAAGCTGGAGAAGAACATGGCAGCGCCAGCCGTCCGTAACCTCGCCGATTCCTCAGCTGATGTATTTCTAGTGAATGGACTTCTTTTTAAGCCTTATGTTGTGTTCCGGTCAAATCTGACTGATTAAAAAGTTTTGTCTCTGAAAAAAGTACTTAAATTGATCAGACTGACTGAAGAGTCCATGACTTTGTCCTCAAAGAGGATTCTAACACAGAAAATAAATAGTGTTTATTTGCATACAATTTTGTGCATTTTATTCAACTTTTGTACACTCTTGGTATTCCCGGTCAAAATTGACCAGTCATTAGAAATGAATGGGGGAGACTACAATTAGTGTAAAAAACTGATCTACATCCTCATATGTCATAGGGACACACACACACTTCTTGGGAACCTTAGCTCAGTAGAGGTCTTGCTCCCAGTTCATTGTGCACAGCACCATGGCACGTCGACATACCATAAGTCAAGTTATTTAATACATATGTGATCACCGCACTAGTAAGGAAGAGAGATTGAGGCCAGGAAACTGACATTAGGTTAGATTAGAGGAAGAAGTGTCAGAGGAAGTTGACAACACAGAAAATAATCCAGACAAAGAAGGTGATGACATAAAATCCTGTTTTGAACTGTTCCTGAATGACTCCATCAAAAACATAGCCGTAAATATGACCAACTTGGAGGGGAAACGGATCTACAGAGACGATTGGAAAGAGGTAACCCAGGCAGAGATGAACGTTGGCTGGTGAGCACAGATCCAGAAACGAATCCACCAGCAGTTTATGGGATGCAGAGTCTGGTTGGACAACCATGCCACTCCAGAAAATTCACATGTCACAGGTGATTCACTTTGACAGTCGTGATAGAAGACCAGTCAGTCGTCAACAAGACAAACGGGTAGCGATCAGAGAGGTTTGGGACAATTGGGTAAAGCCCCCACCACTAATCTACAACCCAAGTCCAAATGTCACACTGGATGAGCGTCTTGTCACTTTTAGGGGACGCTGCCCTTTCAAACAGAACATGCCAAGTAAGCCATCGAAATATGGTAGAAAGATATGGGCAACATGTGTTGCCAGGACAAGTTATGCCTGGAACATGCAAGTTTACACTGGGAACTCTGCACGTAGTTCATGTCAAGTTCCATAAACGGAGGAGCATGTTCTGGTGAACTCCAGGAAGTATGAGGGGGGGGAGGAGGAATATGATGGAGGGACCGACGAGAGAAGGAATACAAGGAGGAGTGAAGGAGATACCGGTGTGGGGAGAAAATGGAAGGGGCAGGAAATATTTAAGTAGGTTCTTAAAGGCAACGGGTCTATTGAGGGAAATATAGTGACGGGAATGACATAGAGGAGTAGATCCAGACGGTGGCAGTCATGCAATGTCAAATGGATGCAAACTGCCGTAAAACCAAAAAGAGGAAGAAGAAGAAGAACCGGATGTCTGTTTATCTCCTCCAAGCTTTCACTATCTCTCAGTTAATAACTCCGTTGTAAACTTCGTGTTTTCTTTGCAGCTTTAACGTACAAAAGTGAATTATTGGAGGTATGTAGGAGCGACACCAAAAGTCTTCCGCGGTAGGAACGAAGATGGAGGTGGCTGTTAAAAGTAAGCGGAGTTTGTGTCACATCATTAAGGGGTCGAAAACACACTTATAATAACACTTTGTTAATCCACGTGTCCTCAATATATCATACAGCTAAGATGATACAAGCAAAGTCTGTTACTTGTACCAAAGTCTTGATGGGATTTATATATTTAAAAATAAAATCGATTTGGAAGCGTTTCTGGATGTTTTCGTGAAACAGATGAACTGAACTGGTCACTCAGACCGTCATGATGTGTATAAATACACAACACAATCTATGTGTTCAGGACTAAATGTGTACATTTTGGGACTGGCTGTTATCAAAGCATATTTCTTGTTATGTGTTTTCGTTATGCCGCTTAACAGTATGACGTCAGAAGATTAGAGAATGAGATGCACAAGCAGACTTGTCAGATAACATTTGTTTCTTTAGAACCATTCAGACAAGGGAATTCACAGCGTTTCTCAAGGAAATAACAGAAAAACGTTCAAATGAAGGGATTTAGACCAACATAAAAAGAAGAATGAGTAAAATCTATAGTTTAATGGAAAGCCTGAGCAGATAATCCTGTTTTAAGTTCTAATTTAAAAGAAGTTCTTGTGTAAGCTGGAAGTTTAGTATAGAGGAGTGTAGGAACTAAAAGCTGCATCACTTTGTTTCTCCTGACTCTGGGAACACTTAACGCAGTTAACCCCTTCGTAAGGACCTCAGAGGGTCTGTTTGTTTCATAATCCTCAAGTCAGTCTGAGATGTGTTCAGTCCGGAGATCATTCAAAGCTTTTCATAGCAGAAATCAGATTTTGAAGTCAATCGTTGGACGAATGAGGGACGTTGAATCTTAAAAACACAATCTGGATTGTACTCATGTGGTTTAATGCTGTGTGATTTTCAAGAAAAGGCCAAGAGGCGACACCTCAATGCGCAGGAGTGTGAGGAACTTAAACAGAGCGCTGCGGGTTCAGACGTCCTCACGCAGCCTCATGCCTCCATCAAGAGGAGGGGCCACAGTGACCCCAACCGGGGGCTTTATCCCAGGACACCCACGAAGCGATGGAGATACGGTGACTACAAGCTTTGTGTTTAACTTGTACGTTAGAAAGTCAGACTCTGATTGTCCTTTTTCTTAATCGTTGTAGCACCTGCTTCTGGGAGTCCTTCCGGCCGTCAGACGAACATCAACCGCTTCTTCTCCGTGTCGGGAGTCATCAGTTCAAGTCCAAACAAGACGTCCTCGCCATCTACCTCTACGTGTTACAACGGGAGGCCGAATGCTGTTGAAGAAGAAGAGGAGGATGAAGACGATGACGATATCAGCCTGTTGGCGGTCCCACTTCCGCCAGAGCTCGAAGGGAAGAACAGTGAGGAGATTGATGACAATCTCTTAGCTGGAGTTACGATTCCAGAGTTTGACATGATGGATGAGGACGAGGTTGACGACGCCAGCCTGTTGGGCGTCCCGATGGGATTAGAGTCCGACGCCAGGAAGGAACCGGAGGTGAATTACCTGGAGGGAGTGACGGCGGAGATGTTTGGGGACGACAGTGACTTTGAAAGATTTGACGTTGGGAGCGAAGAAGACGAGGTGGAGCCCCTCCCCGATGAACACTTCGGGCTCCTGGGCAGCAGCAAAGCTTTGCTCCAGCCCCAGGGCTGCATAGACGACCTTCCAGAGGAAGTGCTGAGGCTAATACTGTGCCTCGTCCCGGCGCAGGACCTCTACCGTTGTGTCAACCTGGTGTGTCACCGTTGGAGGGACATTGTCCAGGACACTATGGTCAGAACGGTTCTATCTGCAATTCAGCATGTCGTCATGTTTCATGTACTCTGAACACGTGTTGCTATTTCATTGTAAGCACAAAAAGGAGTCCTACATTTTGTTAAATGAAATTTCCCTTAAACATCCAGCACATAGCAGCATGTTCATCATGTTCCAGATTCAAGTATCAAACCCGGCGGGAGATAAAAGTCTAGAAAACTGCTTTTTGACGTCCCGTGATGTGTCCTTTTCTCAAACAGTTTGTGCCCTTCAAGAAGCAATACTACCGCTACATGATGAGAGAAAAGGACACCGTGGGCGAGGTCTTGACCGTCCTGAAGAACAGCGGCATCGCCAACCCGGCTCAGGCACAGGACAGCATAAGAAACCTTGTGGTGTAAGTCTCCATTTCTTCTCCCGGAAAACAAAGATCATACCCATCGAGTAGTACATGCCAGACTCATCTATATTATTATTCGTTGTTATGTAAATTACTACATGTAGGATTTCATTAATAAGTATTAAGTGAGGGTTAATAAAGACTTAATACTTTTAGAATTTCTAAAATTATTGATTAATTTTATCGTCATTTTTTATTTAGTTTGTCTGTGAATGTTAAGAAATTGTGAAAACAGTGAATCCTGGATTTCCAGAGCTGAACATGACTTTTTTACAATTAAAATACGTTAAACTTACAAATAAAATTCTCCCATTTGTGAAAAAATTTTGAATAAAAAGTTCAATCCCAAAAGTATAGAAAGGCCGACTATGTGATGAAGTCCTTATTTTCGTGCTTTGTTCAGCGTCATGGCGCAGCATAAGGTGGGAGAGCGCGTGAGGCCAGAAGACGTTCTGCAGCGCGTCAAGAAACATCGTCTCTTCCCGCAGGCCGAGGCCTCCATCAGATTACGTATTCCCGATATCAAGAAGCACCATCACCTGGACTTTCAGGTTTCAGCTCTCACGTGAAGCGACGTTTAAAAACGGTGTCCGTGTGTGAATCTCACCGGTCGCGTGTGAACCTCCAGGGCCCCAACCCGTACGCCGCCATGGCCGTCATCCTGATCCTGAGCGAGAGCGTGGGCGACGTGCAGGCTCTGGTGGCGCTGCTCACCGGCTGCTTGTCGCTCTCGGCCGTCACCGAGTACCTCAGCCACATGGCCATGATGCTGCTCGCTCTGAAGAGGAACAACGTCCAGATCAGCAACAAGTGAGACCCACACGCCTCCTTGTTTTTATTGTGGTGTTGTCAGCCGGCTCACGATCGTGGTCTCCTGCCTCCTCAGGCTGCATTACAACATCTACTACGTCCTCCACCTGCTGGAGAATGGACCTTTTACTGTGAGCTCCGGGGAGAGCAGGTGAGGCCGTTATATTTCAGGTCAAATGTCAAATACGTGGTCACATGACTGAGGGAAGAAAATGAAAAGAGGTTAAGGAGCAGAAACAATCTGGGATGAGGATCGTGGTTAAAAAGAGGGCAAAGCCAAATAACTGGGACATTTTGCTCTTAGATTGAAAATATAACCTCGTTTTGAAAGCGATGGCAGCAGCAGCACATGACAAGAAAATGTGAAGGCTGAACATTTTTTTTCAAAACATTACCAGCTCTCAGGATGATCAGTGGTTCACTTATGTGCAAAAAAACTGCATTTAATAAACTTAAATTTTAAAGACTTTGGCGATATGTCTGCCTGCGCTGTTGGAATAGGACGAGTAAATGTCAAAAAGGGAAAGAAATGGGGTGAACTCATGCATGAATTTGAGTGGATTTCCAACTTTGTGTTCCGCAGAGGACCTCAGATTCACCTCACACAAGAACAGCAGCAGATCCTGAGCCACGACATCCAGAGTGACCACGTGGTCAAGATCATTGCGTTCGCAGGTACACGCCGTTTGAGGGAACGCGCTTTCAGAGATTTGAGATCTCGGCGTGCGTCACAGCTAAAAAGAAAAGCTCCTTGCTGCCCGACACAGGGACGGGGAAGACCACCACGCTGGTGAAGTACGCCGAGCAGCGGCCGCACCTCCGCTTCCTGTACGTGGCCTTCAACAACTCGGTGGTGACGGCGGCGCGGCGCTGCTTCCCCAGCAACGTGGACTGCAGGACCGTCCACTCGCTGGCCTACAACGACGTCGGAAAGAGGTACAGGGAATCGAGTAAAATCCCCAAAATGTTCTCCATCAGTCTTTTTATCCATTTTTTTTTTTTCTCGGCCGCAGGTACAAATATGCCAACAAACTGACCTCCAACGTGAAACCGTACAGCATCAACTACGTCCTGCCCAAAGGCCGTGGCGGTTTCGTCAGGTCCAAAGTGGTGGCCTCGACTCTCGACGCCTTCATGGCGTCGGCGGACCCGGCCATCAGCACCAGACATGTCTCCTCCCCGCGTGACGGCGACGCCTGTAACGACATCCACCTGGCGGAGGACGAGGTAGCAAGCCAGTCGCCCGCCAGCTGAGATTCTCTGCCGGAGTCGAATATCAACTGTTTCCTGTCTTCCAGCTGTTCGTGAACGACGCGCTGACCATCTGGAACAAAATGAAGGACCTGCAGGAGAAATCGCAGGACGCCTATCACATGACGCACGACGGTACGACGGCCGTGAGAGCCAGGCGAATCATTTTGAGTCACACAGATACTAAACTTTTTTATTATTTTTTTTTATTTTTACGTTCGCAGGTTATCTGAAGTTGTGGCAGCTGAAATTCCCAAAGCCTCGTCTTTCTGACAAATACGACGCCATGTTCATCGATGAGGCGCAGGATTGTAATCCCGGTACCCGATCAGCCGCCCTCCATGCTTCCATCTAAAAATCAACACCGCTGAGGGTTACTGAGTGTGTTTTTCTCCCTCAGCCATCATGGACGTGCTGCTCTCTCAGCGCTGCGGGAAGATCCTGGTCGGAGATCCTCATCAGCAGATCTACACCTTCAGAGGAGCCGTCAACGCCTTGAACGTCGCTCCACACACACATATCTTCTATCTCACTCAGGTACACACTCACACGACTCGTCTACCTGCTTTGCGGCCGCTGAAGGTCAAATAATCACATTTATACCCGACGTCAACTGATGAGACGCACGCGTTCTGACTCATTAAGTTTGATTTCCAGCTTCAATTAATCCACATATTTATTAATCCTGCTGGCCTTTAAATAGCAGCTAAAATAAACTTAATTTAATTTGCTCAACCTCAAGAGGAACTTCCTTGTTTTCTGCATTTTGAAGCCATAAAACGTGATCCAATCATGACTCATGCAAAAGACCAGTGTAGCCCACCTATCCCTATGGTCTATAGGAAAAGGGCTCCGAGTTCTGTGACACTTAAACTCTCGTTTTGATAAGTATCTCGTGACTACCGGTTGTGTCTTACTGTGCCTGGGCTTCTGATTGTCTCTCACTATAGCCAAACTGTAATTGAGCTAAATGAACTCTGAAACGCAGCTAACTACAATAATTCTCAATTTAATAAAACAAAACCCGAAATTCAAATAAACAGGTGCATAAACAAAATACATGCGATGATGCACATTAATTCACAGGTAGACAATAGTCTCAATTAAAGTGTGTACACGGTTATTTAGTCTTTTTTCATAAAAACAAGAAACTTAAAGCGCAGGCCTGCGTTGTTGCCCGGGATTCCATACAGAAGTTAACGGAGGGGGAAAAAAAAGTCTCAGTCTTTCTCTCAGTCCGGAGCAAAAACCCCCCAAAACAAAGCGGTACCTGTGAGCCGGGATTGTTCGGTCCTACCCGGGTGACAGGCTCGTCCGGGAGCGGCTGAGCGGCGACGTGTCGGCACCAGCGGAGTTTTCTTGACGTGGCCAGAGGAACTCCGAGTTTCCCTCAGAGCGCTATCCGGACCCGTCACGCTGCGGGAAAACCACCTGGTTAGCTGTGGTAGCCCCAGAAACCGCTGTCCAGAGCTGCGGTACGTTACCTCACTGGACTAGTGAGTGAGCCTGCAGTCCGAAAGCCCACCGATTCCCACTACGGGTGGTAGCCGTCTGTGCGTCGTAGCCTCTCACCTCTCTCTGCGGAGCCGTGTGTGTGTTTGCACACGTCGCTCTCGAGTCTCTCAGCTGATTCCCCTAATTAAAGGATCAGCCTCTCCCTGACGTCACCTTTCCCCTCCCAGGTGAACAATCAACAGGTGAACAATCACAACAACACACATCCAACAAACAATGATAATCCAATGAAATAAAATACATGGGACAAAAACACATTAGTTTAAACCATTTCAATTCAACCTGGCTACAACAGTAACACACAAGCGTGTATCTAATATCACATGAACAATAATATTTTCATGTCAGAATTCAAGATGAGATGGCGTTGTATTCTTTTTCTGCTCACATCAACAGATTCAAGGTTTTTCTAACGTTTATCCACCAGCGCTGAGCTTATTTGACTTTATATGCTCAATAAAGACAGAAAATATCACAATTCCCTGATATTAGGCTGTTGTACTTATCTGCTCGAAGCTTTTTACAGTTAATGCAGAAAACAGAAAAAAGAGTGACACCGAAAGCACCAGAAACAGGAAGTTCCTGTTCCTTGATCATCATTACTTCCTGTTGAGTGACGTGAACAGTGTGTTGATTTAGACGACTGTGTGAATTCAGAGCTTCCGGTTCGGCGCCGAGATCGCCTACGTGGGAGCGACGATCCTCAGCGTCTGCAAGCGAGTCGACAAGATCCTTGTCGGCGGAAAGCAGAAAGGTGAAGAAGCGAACGAGTGGAAAAGCAACAGGAGAATATTCCATTCTTTCTAACGTATTTCTGCGCGTTTGCATGTGCAGGCGGTGTGTGTGACGCGGCGGCGGACAAGGCCATCGA
>OMNM01034106.1:56215-80480 GCA_900302745.1 Parablennius parvicornis | reverse complement strand
CTTTAGTCTACCAAAGTAAGATTGTCTCTCCCAGGTTTTCATTTGACATCGTTTGAGATGAGCATAACTTTTGATTTCCTGTAGAACGTCCTATTGTCATTGTCATTATTATTATTATTTTTATTTTTCATAGCTGAGCTTAAGGAACAGGAAAATAAATGCTTTAATAGATACATATGAGACTTTTTCCCAGGTGAGTCGACATTGTACTTCAAAGCCTTTTTTTAAAATTTTGTTTAAGAAAACTACCTTTACTTGAAAGTTACAATTGTTTGTCTTTGACTGGGGAAACCAGCGGGTTTATGGACGTGAGGCATCTTTGTTCCAAGCAGAAACTGTGCTACTCCGATAAGATTTTAACAATACATCCGAGACAACATAGAGTAGTGAGCACCATTATTAAAAGCACGCATTCGTGATTGTTTGGAGACTATGTACTTCGTTGTTTATCCAACTTCCCTGTGTCATCACCTTGAGCTCCCCGGAGAGTTGAATAATTACATCTGATACTGTTCATCTAAATTACGTGGGAACTTTCAGCTGTAAGATTTAGCTGAAGGGCAATGATTTTCAAAAGATTGAGAAATCAATAAAGGTTTTTCCTTAATGAGAGGATTCATGGCACTTGCTGGATTATTCAAAGACCTCATAAGGCCGAGGGACTACAGTCATGTCTCATACTGTATCATTCATCATTTTAAATGGGCTAAATCCAGAACTGCAAGTTTCCATGATTGCTTAAAATGTGACAGAAATGAGGAACCATTTAACCATGTGTGGTCACTCCTACATTTATCTTGTTTTCAATACTCTGACCTATAAATGTCAGATCTAAGTTATAAGGTAAAGACAATTTCAGTACATGTCACATTTCAGATTGAATAAATTAATACAAATAATTTTTCTATAACGTGTACAGGATGGAACATGAGGATAGTGAACATTTTGTCTAAGTAGTTTCTTTTAAAATACAAGTTGTTAAATACTATGCCATTTGATCAGTTTTGCTATTTCTAAAAGACTTCATATGACAGTTAAGTTTATTTATTGTATAAACCTTTAAACTAAAGAAGGCTACATTTTGGAAACACAGTTTAGAAATATTGTAATGAGTGCAATATAGAGATAAGATGCCATGCCTCACTTGTAATCATAGATTTAAGTTGGTTAATTCAAAGGATTACCTGCATTAAAGTGAAGTGGAAAACCTTCATCCATACTATGATTGCAGGCATTATCACATACTGAACATACAGTCATATGTGTATTTCAAGATGTAACACATAAGGCTGGGCCTAGGGAAAGTTTACAGGGTCAAGAACTAAATTTGGAGTTTAGCCTTCATCATGGTTTGTATTGTTTTTGTTATTATGTAATGAAACAACAGCTTATTTTTCCTTTATGCCTGTTTTCTTCTTTAGAGTCTTTACAGGGTGTTTACTTCTCACTAGTGTATTCTGGGAAGTGCTTTATTATTCCAGTCATGTTTCTTTGAAGACTTAATTAACTAAGTTTTATGAGGTCTCCTGTGCACATTCATTCAAATCATCATTTGAAGTCAAAACAACCTAAAGTCGGAATATGTCAAGCTTAGAAGCCCTGAAGTGACTTAATATTAAAAGTTAACAACAAATCAGTAATTGATTCCTCTTGATTATCAAACTACATAGATGGCATTCAGTAAGATTCTGCTCCTGTATGATGCTCAGCTATAAATAAAGAATAAAAAAACAAGCTCATACAGTACGCGTTGTGATATGGTCAGGCAACATTTACATTTCATTTCAGGGTCTGAGTGTATTTATTTGCAATTTTACCACACTGTTGCAGCATCAAAGCTGAAATCAAACATCAGTGCTGCAGTGAGCTTCTGCTGTTTCTGAAAATCTGCTCAAAGGAGGCATTGTGCAAGGATCAAGTCTAGGAGGATTTCTCTTTAACCAAATGACAATGAATAATTTACACAGTGCATTTTTTTTTATATCCATGGTGACAATAAAAAAAAAAGAAAAAAAGAATAACATTAGGCAAATGTGTTTTTGTGGCATAAGCCAGTTGAACAATATGGAGATGGTTGTTTTCTCTTTTTACCACAAGTAAACACACTTCTGATGGCTTGAATATTCACTCAGTGAATAGTCATGTTTTGCTCTGAAGGGCATCAAACTTTGACCATTCACTCCATTGTTAGAGGCGTTGAAGAAATTGTGAGACTTTGACCGAACTCAAAAAGTAAATAAATCTCGTTTGGAGGGTTTTATGCGATCAGTGCTACTGGTGACATGATATATTATACAAGAAATGACACAGTCAAAAGAAAATCGGGCTATTGTGGGAAATCAAAAACATCAGTTTGTATGCTCCTCTGTAACCAGCTTACTCATGCAAGCTGAATTCAGACTGAGGGCGACATCTCCAAACAGTGCAGAACTCCCACTGTCTGCATGGATCTGAGTCTTGCAAGGATCCTTTGGTTCAATGTCGAACACCCACCTTTTAGGTATATATTCATGTTTACGCTTCAAGTTGACACTGGATTCAAAAGCTCTTGATATCGTTATGAGTGATGTTCTTTTCCATATAGAGCTGCTGTGCTACAGACACTTGCTATACTGAGCTTTATCATGTAAATGTGCCAAAAACGCATAATGTAAAGTGGCATATATTTCCTCATTGTTCTTGTCCTGAATCCTTGCTATTCAGTTGTTCAACGGTTTAAAAGATGCATTTCAAAAAGCACACTTTGTACTAAAAATGACAGTATCTCATTGGAATAAATATGTCACAGACCAACAACATACAAGAGCCACATGCTAACAAAAAACAAAACAAAACATGGAGCTTGATTAAAGCTCAGATCATTGTTGAAAGCAAAAACACCTGCCAAAAACTGACAGTTTCAGGAAGGGAAGAAAGTGAGAGAGAGGCAGAGAAAAAGAGAAATAGGTATTATTAGGTCTCTGACTGAATATGACAGATATGAAACAGAAAAAACCCACTTATGACATACAAATATGGGTATGGTTTTTTTTTTTGCCACTAAATAAAAAAAAAAATCTGCCAAAATGAAACATCTCGCAGCTGCAGAAACTGGTGCTGTTACTGAAAATTAGTACTTGCATACAGTTACTGCTCCCTTTTTCAAACTTAATTTAAATTGTCTCACATTTTGGATGTGTTAATATTTGTGCATAGTCATGTTGCTGTGACACATTAGTTGGGCTGTAGGTCACCCTATCACTTAGTAAGACAAAGAGGTGCAAACACTTGTGGAAGATGGGATACGATACGCTTCACACCTTATTACTGAAACAAGCAGAATACTGAACTACTTAAAAAAAAAAAAAGAAGAAGCAAGTACAAAAACACAGAGAAAAAGATTGAAACATGCAAACAGCAGTAAAATACTTGTGTTCATTTAGGACAGGCATGTCCAAAGCCTGACCCCGGGGCGAATTTTATAAATAAATGAACGCAACTTGTATTATTAGTTTTATAAATAGCAAGATTCTATAGCATACATGCAGTTGGGTAATATGTCCACTAATTACACATTTTGCTGTCTGCTATGTTGCTTTATATTCTGTGGTATAGAAAATACCAAACCAGAGAATATGAAGTAAGCCAATGCAGTTTGCTTACATTGATTAGATGACTCGTAAATCTTTGAAACAGAAACTTGAAGATCTGGATTAAGATAGAAATAGATTATTTAGAAGAAAACAATGTGATCAGGGGTTGTTGTAGGGCACCTTCACATGTTCACACCTGCTCCTCATTGGAACAAGTTTGCATCTCTGATGAAAGTAACTTGAATATTAATTGATGTGATAGCTTGAAATAGGGTGTTTGTTGTTGTGCAGTAGCATTGCAGTAGTGCATTACTTTATGAGGCACTACAGTATTACACACTGGTAACCCTAACTCAAGACTATGTATTAGCCGTATTGATCATAGTTGAAATGGCTTGGAGAATCGGGTTTCTGTGTGTGAAGCTTTGCCTCACCAGTCTTCTATATTACCACACTAATCCACATATACTTAACCCCTTCTTTAAGAAATTAGTAAAAAAATGGCCTGACTGGCTTACTGATATCATGAAACTGTATGTTTAGTTTAAAAAAAAAAAAAAAAATTAAAGACTGTCTTGAATTTTGGAAGCAAGTTGAAAATGAGAAAAAGTCCAGTGTCATCTTTTTTTAAGCAGTTTCAAATTGAAATGAGACTTGAGGGGGAAAAAAAAAAAGTCAAATCTTTAAGTTGCAAGTTCAGAAAGTTCTGTATTTATATCTATGACAATTGATTCATGTAAGTTCCACTACGATGTCTTACAGTGTTGACAGAGATCCTCCGCTTCCATCCAGCTGTTTCTGCTGACTTCATCCCCTGTGAAGCCTCATATCCTGACAACTTAATCCAGGAAATAAGCAAGTGGCAACCTTTCATTCAATGACTGGCATCCCTGGTGCTGTAGCCCTTTTTTTTTTATTTTGCTAAAAAACTGGCCTAATCCCTCCAACACACTGTCAGACTGAAGCATGTAATCTTCATCCTTATTTCTATCTCCGTCTGTTTTCTGGTTCCACTTGCTTGCAGTTTTTTCTTTCTCTTGTGTGATCAGTAACTACTAATGGGCAAATAAATCTGTGGCTGTTGTATTTGTTTGCATTGCTATAGTTGATTGATCTCACCCCAGTCTCCAAATCAGAACAGATTCACTAATTTCACGATATTTGTTTTAAGTATATTGACTTTGTTCTGAGTAATCCTGCATTTGCTAAGGTGTCACATTTGAAAGTGTTGTAATATACAGTCCTTGTGGAAATCACCTTGAGCTGCTGGTAATTTCTCATATCCATCTGGAGTGCCTGTGCTTTTTGCAGATTTTGTGACTGTTTATGTTTTACATTCAAACATACATCATTCAGTCTGATTTTGTTCCAAGCATTCAGAAGGTGATACCCCCCCCCATTTTTTTTTTTTGTCTTTTCAGAAAAGTACACTCTCAAAAACTCACTCACTCATTTTAATGCGGCCATAACGATGCCTGCTGCACGGTGATTTGTCCTGTGGGCTCCGCTGTCGTCAGTAGTTTGACAGCAGTCGCGATTGCCTGTCAGAGTGGGATTTCTCCTGCAGCAAATGAAGAGCTTTAAAAGTAAATAAGCAATGATTCACACAGAGGAGGGAAGTGCTGCTGCTGCACTGTGCTTTATTACTGCAAGACATCTGCAAACTAGTGATGCTACGCTCATTTCACAAGAATAAATGAAGCAGGAATATTAAAGTTCAAGATTGGCATAGTGTTTTTAGTCATACGTGTCAGTATCTGCTTTGTCAAGTAACAATGGCAGATATGCCTTAGTTTTCCAACTGAAAACACACAAAACATCATTAAGTGAGGTTCTCTCTAACTTGAGCGCTAAAAGCATAATGTTTTATGAAACCATGAGTCTGACATTATGAATAATTGCGTGTGTTAGACATCCATATGAAAGATAAAAAAAAAGACAGATAAGATAAATACACCAAAATTCAACCCTAATATGGTTGTGTGTTCACAATATAATTTTTTATACTCCATTGGTACTGTACAGATGACGCCTATGTGTAGTATTTCAAGTGTGAAAGAAATTTACAAAGGTGATAAAAGACATTTTCAGTATGAACTTACACCTCTAACATACTTCTGTGTGCTCGGTACAAGTCTATATTGTCAATCTCATTTAGGTTCAGTCGCCACATGTAGCTCAGTTTGATCCGATCTCATAAAACTTTATAAAAACCTGGAAAAAACATCTCTGACATGTTCTGGTTTATTTAAGTGCAACCAGCATGATTACATTATCTAAATGTTTACATTAAATTAGATATCAGAGTTGAACAGGATAACAGTTTGATACAATTATTAAACTGCAATTTCAATAATACATACTGTAAACAGGTTGAATTGAACGTGCGTGAACAAATCAACATCTGATCATGTAATAACACAGAATACTGATTCTATGAGAACAGACATGTAACCCTTTTCCTGCAAGTATGATGATGCCTGCCGGCCTCTTTCGAAGTAGTTTTGTGCTTCAGGACAAGATGAAGAAGAAAGTTTGTTTCTGTCAGTGAAACATACAGCATGACAGAGAGACTTTTTCATTCCCACCGGACCTCACTATCCCTCATCTGTCCCGCTTTTTGCTTACACTGATGGATGTTTTGCATGTTAAAACAAAAAACAATTTCCTCCCTGTAGTTGCGTTTTCTCCTGTCTGATTCTGCGGGTTCGGGTGATTTTTCCTCAGACTAATCGTGTACCAATGAAAAGACATTGAAATCTAAGTTCAACAGGACCACAGTTGTTATGCGTTACACTGCGTGTGACTCTTCTCCACCTTTAAACTACTAGTATCAGGGTTGTTCAGCTCTTTGGAGACTTTTTGTGCCCTCAGATGAATAACAGCTGTGGCTTTATGTTAATTCTGTCTTAATGTTTCTCGGTCAAGGTAAGGTCTCCTCTGACTGTTTATGTTTGTAGATTCTCTTTTTGTGCTCTGCATCTTTTCACGTTGATGAAGACCCTAAATGAAATTATTTTGTCTGTTGTGATATAATAAATGTATCTGTATTTATTTGTCATATTTTAAA
This sequence comes from Parablennius parvicornis, assembly GCA_900302745.1. Lineage (NCBI taxonomy): Eukaryota > Metazoa > Chordata > Actinopteri > Blenniiformes > Blenniidae > Parablennius > Parablennius parvicornis. Next base: position 73,838 of record OMNM01034106.1, on the reverse strand, counting down.
TAATAGCCTTCCATAATCATGATGATACTTTATAATACTTATTTATACTTTATTTGGTGGAAAGTCACAAGTCGCAGTGTTTCTCTTCAGACTAAGGTTAACCAACAGTCTATTGGGCTCAGGTTGGAGGTTCCACTGTTGTCATGTCCGCCAGACGTAACTTAAAGGAGCGCTGGTTGCCAGCCCATGTCCAAGCAACTTTCTTTGTGCAAAGTTCACTGCAAAGTTAGGGTTCCGTGGCCACCAGATGATGTAGGATGCTTTGACTACTTAAGGGTAAAATAAAGAGCCACCGTCAAGCAAGAAGCTGCAGCATGCACATTTCTCTGTCCTGACTCACTGTATCTTAATTAACTGGACTGATAAAGCCAGATACCAGCAGGAGTGTATTGAGCTGATAAACCAGACCTTCTTAGAAATAAGCACATAAATAATTAAATGGTCATTGCTGATACTGAAGCTGGTCTGATCACATATACTGTGTACAGTAACATAGAATTAAAATTGCAATACATTGTACGATTTGTGTTGTTTAGTGCATACATGTACTGTATGTCCATATAACACCAGCGCCAGTAAAATATTCAAGGGTGTAATGTTTGTCAATTAAGTAAAAAATTCTAACTTTATTTCATTTGAACTTTTTTACTTTATGACATTTTAGATCCTCCACTTTTTAAATGCATGCTTTTATTGAGTGTTTTCTTGGTCATAATATCACTTTACAAAGTTATTCCTGGGTGTGAGTTGACCCTGAGCTTTTGCTCATGTGCCACATCTTTACATAGAGTTTACAGCTTTCATGTTTCTTGTCTCCCAAAAATGACAGAGCTTGACATAACATTTCAGCCAACCCTTGCCAATATGTTACTGCAATACATTTTAAAATAAAGATATGTGGTTTGCTATCTGCCTTTCCACATCTCCCCAGGGCAGGCTAAATCTAGCACACCAAGTCGACCTGATTAGGATCAAGGTGAATAAATTTCAAAGTTTACTATTGATCAGAGACTGAAATATGCTGTCCCAATTAGATATTCTATATTTCAAGCTGTTTTACAACCGACACACATCCGCTTTGCATTTTTAAATATTGCCTTGAGCGTAGCTTTGACAGAAAGCACTAACAATAAAGTGAATAGCAACCTGACGCTTTGCTTTGTTTAAAATCAATTTGATAAGCATTCTGACTGCCATATTTGTTATGGCTATCGGCATATCAAAGCTATCTGAGCAACCCCTACGAAATACAACGTGTCAACTTAAAAAACCCTTAGCATTGGTTATTCAATCAAGATCTAATTTTCATGTGAACTTGTGTCCTTCCTTCTGACTGGCAGGGAACTGATTGAGGTTATTATAAAAGCTGGTGGGTCGTCCCGAGAGAGCCACGAGGCTGGAGATCCTGGCAGTCCGAGTCTTAATCCCCACGAGAAAATTCTCGCCGAAGAGTTAGCTTTCAGAGTGTCTCTCGTCTCAGAAGTCCTTTTTAAATGGCTGAGGCTTTTCACATCACTCCTATACAAAACGCTCCAGTTCTGGACGGATATTCCGCGGTCTAAATTTTCCATAAGAGAATTGAAGTAGTATTTGGGAATGGCACACCACCATGACTAGTATCCAGAGACATAGGTAATTATAGACAGTTCCTGCAGCTACTGGAAATATCCAGCCTGTGGTGTCATTGTGTAAATGATGGGGGGAAAAGATAGAAGGTCATCTCATTACTGCATGCCTCCTGTAGCTTCAATTAATACTGATATTGAAATACATAAAAGGCACATCTTTAGCAACTGATTTTGTGTGAATAGGCCCCAAGAGCTATTCCTTGATAACATCACTCTTAAATTGATGTAGATAGATGTGATGGTTGTAGAAAAAACATACTCTGCAGGGGGTTTGGCGCTCCCCTGTGTACTTTTTTCTCTTTCAACACCAAAGAAACAAATACAATTGCACACATTTGAAGGCTGTTTATTCCAGTCACGTGATACCAACTGTGTGGTGCCTATGTAATAGACTGACAAACCAAAGATCAGCCGATGAGATCAGTCATGTTTGCAGATGCAACACACCAGCACACCTTAACAAATTAATATCCACTTCCACTCACTCCTGTGATGATCCAGTTCACAACGCAGCAGTAGAGCACTTGTGACAGGCACACCAGACCTCTGTGGCTATTGTTACAACAACAGCAATGCCCCTGTCTTTGTTATCGTGCATTGGCTGTTTAGTAAGGTGTGAAGAAAAAAACATTGATGGCCAGACACTTGAATGGTCAGAATCCAGAACAGAAATAAACAAGCTCATCATCATCCACATCAATCAAGAGGAGGATGAAATTAAGCTCAGAATGTACTATTTATTTTCATCCTATAATGATGCATATTTGTTGCACAGCCTCTTTTCTGCCATTACCTGTCAGGGAAGACTAGGATTTGATAGTTACTGGTGATGCTTATAGGTACAAGCAAAAACAAGATGACTTTACCTTATTTATGAGCCGAGCCATTAAGTTTCTTAACTTACATTAAAACTGCTTCCACGTTTTTTGGGAGGGCTCAAAAACACTTTACCACACCAGAAGCCAAAATCCAAAATTTGACTACCTTCAGGCCCTGTTTACATGAAAAAGTTTTCAAGTGAAACTGGAACCCCTTTGTTGTGTTTTTGGTTTCTGTTGACATGGCAATGGTGCTCAGAGCCACTGAAAATGCAACTTTTTGAAAATGGTTCCCAAGGTGGAACTTTTCAATAACTAAACAGTGGAATATGCAACTTTTCAAAAATGCCCCAGCCCCATGTAAACAGTGGAAAACACAACTTTTCTGAAAAACTGCTACTGCGCATGCACTCCACGACTGCAGTGAACAGTCCGTCTGCACATCTGCGAGTAGATGGAATATAACAATAATGGCGGCTTCCATAGTGGCATCACTGTCCATATTCTCCTAGCACTTAGTAGTTCCATAGTTGAAAGTCACTTTAATAGCAATCCAACGGTGTCATCTGTCCATACAAATGTTCATTTATTTCACAATGTTCATGTTTATGTTTATGTAAGCGTGTGTGTGTGGTTTCACTCCAAGAAAAATCAACAACACTATTTCATGGCCTAGCATGCCAGCTACATTGTTTTTAGTGTTTCTGTCATTTCTGTAAATGAACATCATTTTCAAAATGTTGTCGTGTAAAAACAAAACTTTTCTGAAACAAAAAACAAAAACAATATCTCTTTATTTGTAAACGAGGTCTCTGTGAAGTGTGACTTTTTTCACCTCACCGTTACTTTCGAACACACCGATCTATGAAACATGTGTGTTTTCTTTCACTTGCCATCATGTGGGACTCAAACTGCTTTTTTTTCTGGGTGAAATCACTGCCTCTCCTGTAACTTACTTCTTTCACCTCACCGTTTCCATTGCTTATGTCATAAAAACTATGACCACTAGAGGTCACAATAACTAACAAAAGTGTAATACTTTCATTTGATGAGTTGGTAAATAAAATGATATATTAGAAATATTTCACTTGGAATGCATTTAGATAATGATTCTGAACCAAACTAGCGTAAAAGTCACAATACTCAAATTTGCCGAGTCAACAGTTTCAGTTCCTTTAATGCAAATGAAGTGAAGTTGCTGACAAGAAGCTATCCTGCTCCGCTGTTGCAAACAGGCCCAAATGCAGAGAATTCAGTAAATCATCCATGAGAGGATCCAGGCAGCAATGTGTCCTCATCTTTGATGGCTTTCTAGAACTTTGAAGCAGTTTTGAAGCTGCTGTGACTGACCTTGTACTTTGTGTGTTATGCTTTTCTGTGTAAAGGTCAGACACATAAAGAGCCCGTAAAAATTATTTGTCACTGTGTGGAATGAACGGACAAAGCGTCTGACATCCTTGGCTGAGCGCTGCAAAATAAATTAAGCTTCAGTGTCACATGGCATTATTACTCCATCATTCTGTTCCTCACTTTTGTCAGGGCTCTTAATATTCTCAAAAAAAAAAAAAAACTCTCACATGAAGGAAGTTCATTGTAATACAAGATTACTAAAAAAAGAAGAAGAGCCATTTGCTGCATTAAAAAAACATGATTCCCTTGTTATTATTACAATGGGTTTAATGAGCTAAATGTGTCTTTGCTTTGCAAAAACTAAGCCTAAAAGTCTTAAGCAGATTAAGGCGGTGTGAGTCCGGAGAGAAACTGCTGAACATACAAGTCAGCTAAAAACCAAATGCACAAAAAAGAGAGATAAATAAACAAAAGCAACTCTTTTGTCTCGATCTCCTGTGTGTTGAGGTTTTCATGAGAAGCTGCTTTTTGCGCTGAAGTGCTCTGTCTTTGTCAGCACAAGGGGCTTAAACCTCCTCCTGCAGAGATAGAAGTAAATAGATTACTTTGTTGTTAGATTTATCATTTCTCCTTATAAGTTAGTTCTATGATCCTGTTTATTAACGACTGTAATGATAATTGTTTCTTGAGGAGATTCTTGAAGGACACTATATGAATTGTGAAGGATGGGAATTGCTTATTGAAGCATTATGCACGAGAATAAAAAAAGAAAGGCCAGGAAAATCTTCATAATATTCTCTGTGTTTGAACAGCAGCGTCTGAAGAGACCTGTTAAAGTAGCCTTCTCTGTTTACTGTGTGTTTGACCCAGCGGGGAAAACTCCTGGGAGACAGCAAGGTTGAAACCAAATGGATTTTATTCTTACCTGAGAAAATCTCCCATATGAGTCATTTTGTGATTGCAGAGCTCTGTCTATCAAAAAGAGCTGGTTTTATTTCGCCCTTTGATCAACTGCTGTGCTGAAACAGATCAGGCAATCCTGAGCATATATACAAGAGAGAAATAAAAGATAGACAGATGCTGTGAGGGAGAAAATACAAGTCTGACATTATCGTTAGTCAATGCAATATATGTGTCTTTAATTCAACCAAGAATTTAAGAGTTGGAAATGGTTCACATGTGAGATGTATTCTCTGGACACTAGTATCTACATTGACAACAAAGTACAGATTTGAATATTCTATGAAATGTGTATAATTAACAAAATATTGGCTTGAATGGAAAGTTCAGTCACAAAGTCTTGAATGAACCACCAGTATTCAGAGCTTTGTGTTTGTGAGGATGTCTGCTATTAACACCAAAACAGAAGCTAAAAATATATTCTCATGAATTCCAACAAAAGCTAAAACACCTCACACGGACACCGGCTATAATTTATGGGTATTTACTGTCATCAATAGTGCCAGATGTCTATGGGACTAAAGGATGAATTTAAGGAAGATAATCAATGAGACACCCAATAGTAAATTCCTGTATTGATTGAAGTTACCAGAGCAAACCATTGCAGAGTAAACACTGCAGAGGCAGGTGGAGTTTGACTATTTTCTTACAGCATTAATTGGAATTGATTTGGCTGACCAATCCAAACAACCTGTTGGATTAGCATTGTTACCCATGTTCACCTTTCATAAATCTTGCGTAAAAAAAAAGTTGCTCTGTCGAGACCATTTCTCAAGATATTATGACAAAACAATGTAGTGTATGAATCCCATTTCTTTCAGGAACCCACAATGTATGTAACAATTCACTTAAATCTTATACCCCAAATTCCTTGTTCGTAATCTGTCACAACATTATGTGTATTATTAGAAGAAGCAAACATTCCAAACTAACACAAAACCTCAACTAAATATCATTCTCACTGATTACTCATTTTCAATCACTCACCCGTTTTTAATCCTCATATTTTGAGGCACAAGAAAGAAAAAAAATTGCAGCTCGTTTAATTAGATGACATAATCAGTGCACTCTTTTCTTGAACTAAAGACCTCAATCTTTCCTTTAGCTAAACAAACATCCTCTTTGCCTGAAAATAACCACTCATCTACTCCCAATATAGACCTTCCCCACCTTTGGAATCGTGTTTGTGCAAAATTTAACCAGAAATTAATAAAATAAAATTGTCTTAATGCAAGGTTATATCGAGATTTTAATAAATCTGTCTTCAGATTAGTCAGTTACACTTGAAATTCACAACAGTTTTCTAAAGGTTTACTTTTTTAAGTGATGAACAATCTGTATGTTGTCTTACATGTGTAACTCACTTCTCCAACATTTTCTTTGATTTTGCAAAGATAAATCAATGTAAAACACACTGTGACACACGGAACTGTGACTCAAACTTGTGCATTTACAAACCTTCACCAACTTATTTTTCTACTGTTGGGTTGTGGATTTTAATGTCCCAAAAATAGTTGTTCATTGATAACTCCTTTTCTGGTCTTGTGCAGGTTTTCCCACTTGAGCTCAAAACTCAATGCTGAGCCATTAATACTCCCCAACTGACTGAAATGCACCCTAACATCACAAGTATTATCTCTTCTCTGTTCAAACCTTTGGTTAAAGTGAAATATTATCATTAACTACTATTTAAATCCATTGGCTATTCAACCTCAGGTGGGGAAGTCCTTAACTATATAACAGCAACTGTCATACCTGTTACACATATGGTAAACATTACATTACATTGTATTATTCTATTTTAATTCAACTTATTCTAGTTAAATGAACAATATTAAACTTGACTTATTCCATTTCCTTCACATAATTTGGCACTGGACAGTTAGTATTTGTTTGACCCTATAGACTATTGTTATTGATTATTTATAAATGACTGGAAGTACAGTGAATTCATTATATAATTGCATTAAACTGAGGAAAATTTTCAATTATGTTTACACATTTAGAATGTCATGACTATGGAAAACCATTTGTAGCAGATATTGTGGAATTTTGTTTTTCTGCGTTGTTTCAGTCACAGTAATGCTTAGTTTGTGAGTCGACAGTGTCTCCAGTTCTATCTCTTCACCATGACATTTGTTTCCATTCATTCTCGTCGTTTTGTTTGTTTCTGTGTACTCGGCCTGAGGAGGAGCAGCAGAATAATTCTTTGTTGTTGAGTGCATTGGGTGAGTTTAAATGACCTTATGGACTCAACGGGAACAATAATCCCATTTAATTAACGCTGGTAATGTTTAGCTTTCATCCTCTTTTTTGTTTTGCAAGGCTGTTGATTTTTCTCCATGGTTTCTTAATTACAGTGTGGGCTTCACAGATTGCAATTTTGTGCTTTATTTATGAGGTAAAAGAGAACTATTTTATAAATATATAAAAAACAAACAAACAAAGTAAGCAGCCTCTGCATCAGAAACAGCTGAACTAAAGTATGGAAATATTTATATATTGACTCAATAATAAATGTTGAATGTTGAGTTTGTGGTAATCCACTTGTCGAGATATTCAAAACTCTGAGTGTGAACAACACAGTGGTGCCAAATAAAAGGTTTGGGGATCACCTTATTGTCATAAAACCGGTCATCTTCTGGCAACATGAACAGTAAACAAATTCCCACCACATTCTTCTCTGTTGGTCAGAGATTTCAGTCTTGCATGATGATGACAAACAAAAATCTTTCAGTCATTGTCTCTCAAAACAAAAGGAAGAAAATGTGAATTGTCTGTCACAAAAAAAAAACAAAAAAACAATGGGATGATGTGTAAAATGCAATTAAAATGCCACAAGTGAGATATTGAATACAACACATTTCACAGGCTCTAAAACAAATGGTTGAAATGTATTGGCAGGGTTATGATCTCTACATCCAACAAGGTGTAACATCCTCTTTTCTAGTGAACATTTTAAATTGCTGTACATTTTCCCACTTGCTGCAGAGAGGATCATTCTCCAGTCATAGTTTCCTCTTTGATGTATAATAGCCTTGCATGGCCGCCATTACCATTACTGTGTGTCTACGTGACTAATTGACTAAAGTACATTAGCATTTCTCCATTGGCATAATACATGGAATAGGTCCGTTCACTATTTACCACTCATGCCTGATGCATTACGGTATTTGCTTAAGATTTCGGACTCTTCTTTGTTTTATGGGTTTCTCTTCCATCGTGCATAATGTCTGTATTTGTGAAAGGCCTCGACTGCAGCTGAGTATGTGATAAACGTAGTTTGTGTTAATGATGTCTTGTTGAAGAACTGTAAATCTTTCCGTGAAAAAGACCTTGTCCTTTCAGCATTAATAGTGCTTTTACGTTTGTGTAAGCTGCTCGCATTGTTGACATCAATACAACCTGATAACACCACAGATGTAAGCTTATGAACTGTTCACTGAAAACAAACTGGATGGGCCTTTAGCTCTTCAGTCTGTCTCACACATGATTTCCAGTATAAAATTGTTCAAAGACAATATTTCTTAGTGAGTGTCTCTAAGTCTGTGCAGTGGTTTCTTAAACATATATGGCACTACTTTATGCAGCCTGATTACCCAAAGATCACAAGCATCCAATACTAATTTGAGGTCTGACACTCTCTACAGCGGATGAAGAGATTCTTCATAATTTTAAGTGCAGACAGACCTTTTGCATGTCATTTCTTTTCAGCAGACTGAAAAGAGGTGAAACTTTGTTCATCTTCCCTTCAGAGAGACCCTGTGTCCGTTCAGCTGCTCCCTTTTACAGGGGTCATAACAGCAAGTCGATGCAACGTGCACCTCAGACTTGACTAGTTTGTATGCTGAAAGCCTTTCCTCCTGCTACTGGGATTGAAGCCCGGGTTGCCTACGCTCAAGGTTAAGACTCAATGACCCACCGGGGGAGACATCTGAAAGACTCTACTTCTGTCAAAAATGTTTTTAATACCCTGTTATGTAACTGACCTGTTGCAAACTAACCTAATTGGTTGGAAAATGTATTTCATCTTGTTTTTGTCATTTTACAGCCATTTACCCTTTTAATCTATATATTCTTTTGTTTTTATTTTTTTTAAGTAAAGTTTTCAACTTTTCAAATCAATTTTCAGTATATTACTGTAAATCTGGAAATCATTGGATCCCAACCGTTTTAGAATTGGGATTGTACCATTTAAAGTTTAACACGCTCCCTATTTTTGAGTGTGCGCAAATTATTTCATTTAATTATTCATCTTAGCAAAGTGACTTTACCTCAGGACAACATCTCCCCACCCTCCTAACCCAGCATCCTTTAAAAAGAAAAAGGAAAAAAAAAGAAATATTGAATTTCAGAACTTCAAATTGTAATGTTGAACTTGTGTAAAACTCAAGTGGGAGTTTAGTTCACAGAGATTTAAATGAGGCCTTCACAAAGTTGCATTTCAATCAGATGTAACCGAGGGAGAGAACACTGGTGTAATGATAAACAGACAGCGATGGGAAAAGGGTGCTGGTGGGTTTTGCTGTAGGGGTGCTTTCGGGGCTTTCCTTGATCAGGGATCATGCTCTCTCAAACTGGCTTTTTTGGCAGTGTGAGGCTGAGCCGGTGAACAGCAGAAACACCTCAATGGCAAAACCAGACTGTTCAAAGTAGCTGCTCATTACTAACGATGAGAGAGGACTATTTATTAAAGTCATATATTACCCTCAAGTGTCAGACGTCTGCATGCCATACCCAGCAGGTTAATGTTTCCACCCTATACATGGAGTTTGAAATTTGCCCACTTCAGTGGCTCAGGGAGTCAATTAGCAGCCTTTTACAGACACTGTTAATTAATTCTCACAAAAAGCAGCAAATAACAATGGCATGCAATAAGACATTATAATCAAAACAATAAGAGATTATCTCTGTTTTCTCTCCTTGTGGTCAGACGTTTTATTTTTTAAAAGACTGTTTGTATGAGCATGACCAAAGTATTTTTCCAAAAGGTCCCATGACACAAAAACATGGTACAACTATTTTTACACCTGGAAGTGCGCAGGGTGCTGTGAGAATGGTTTAAGGTAAGGTGTTATATAGAGCAAGTGGCCTGGCTGACAGGATAATGAAACACCACTCACACACTAAACTGCTTTAAAATGTAACCGGTTCTCTTAGTAAGAAAGTGATAGGGTGGTGCATGGTTTTTAGAACACCATCCAATCATATAAGTATCTACAAAATGGTTTCCAATGTATTATAAAAAAACACTTTATCATAAGCTAACTGGGCTAAGCTAATTATTAAAGTGGAAAAAGACTTAAGGGTGTATAAAATAAGGCCATACGTCGAAACTGACCTGCAGGAGGCTCCAAACCGGCCCAACCAAGCAAATTGTAAAAAAAAAAAAAAAAAAATTAAAGCAAATGTCTGTTTGTTAACACACTTAGCACACAACACAACACTCATTGCTCAGAGCCATGCTGTCAGTATGAATTTGTAAAAACATGCACAAAGCAACAGCTATCTGCCCTGTTTTTTGGACATTTAACTGTATTTTGCAGCAGAAAGTAAATCAGAATTGACTTTATGTTGCAAATGTAGTAATTTTTGATACCAATTGTGTAGTTTGGCAAAATTATAGAGATTCACATCATGTAGGTATACCGTGCGCCCCAACAAAGAAAAACTTTAAAGAGTACATTTAAAGGTTATAGCACTAATTTAGGATGGAGTTGGTCTGTATGTGGCAGCTGATTAGATCAATCGGGGTATTCAAAAGGTCTACATACATCAAATGTTGTCATGATAATGATCTATAAAATGTTTCTTGTTTGACGATCATTTGACGCCATGTTGTGGTGCGCTGCAGAAGTGGTGGACAAGGAAGGATGTGTTTAAGTGTAGCTCGATCTGAATTAACAAGAAAGTCATAGTCCATAATTAATAAAAGTTGGGTATGCCATGCATCTTTTTCTTGCTCCAGACGCCCAGCACTTAATCATGAGGAGAGAAGGCAGATAAACTTTTAATTAGGTTTTTTTTTTTTTTTTTTGGTAGTTATGTTTGATTTTATATTACCTCCATTGTGGAAGTGCTGTGCCCATCTTTCTTCACATGTCGAACACAAGCTTTGAACATTCACGGTACTGAAGAAAGGCACCCTGAAAGTGGGATGACACATTTGCTTGGAGTCATCATGAAGCCAACCTAATGACTGTTTGTCATGAATCATTACTCCTCCACCTGACCTGCTATAGTTTATAATCACAACTATTAACTCAGTGACCTTTCTTCTTGAAACACTACTTGAGAACAGTTTCATTGAAGACTTGTCTGATCATTTTTATTAATGGACCTAATATAATTGAGTTTTTGTTTTTTGACCTTAAGTCTGAAAAAAAAAAAAAAACAAAAAAAAAACAACAACAACTTCAGTTCAGCTGCTTGCAGACAGTGATTATAACTTTGCAACTAATTCAAAGCCAGATGCATCATATTGCAATGGGTTTTTTCTAACACATTTCATGAACTTCACGTGACTTCTTGAAACATCAAAAGCACAGAGACATTACTTAGAGCTCCTTTAAATGCATGCAGTTTTTATGTCAGACCTCCATGGATCAGGCAGATCTGGTACATCTCATAGACACTAAATGAGATCCGAGAGTTTTAGAAGTCAAGTCATCACCTTGGATTTTATGTAATGTGCAGCCCATTCCTAAACAGACATTACACTGTAGCAGGGTGTATTATCCTGCTGAAAGAGGGCACTGCCATCTGGAATTACAATTGCTATGAAGGGTTGTTTCGTGGTTTGGGAGCTGGTATGCCTCAAAGTAATAACTGCATGAATGTTGGGACTCAAGGTTTCACAGCAGAACCTTATCCAGATCATTCACATCACCTCCACAGGATTCTATTCTAACTATAGTACATCCTGCTGTCATCTTTTCCCCTAGTAACCTGGCTGGCCAGATGGAAAAGAGAAAAGTGATTCATCAAGCTGGTGTAGCTTCCTTTGTTCAGTGGATTCCGTTTGTGATGCTGGACTCCTCATTATGGATGATTTCTGTAGAGAAACAGACATTGTGACCATTCTTTGGCCTTACATGTTTACTATATTGTTCCCCCTTTGGAGCATAGTGCAAACTATGACACACCAGGAAACACCCCACAGAACTGTTATTGTACATGTGCCATCCTCCTGATCTTTAGTTGGCCGTACCAGAAAAAATTATAGCATGATAATCTATAAAAAAAAATCTAAAATAACATAAAACCTAAATTTGATGGGGTTTTTACCTGCAAAAAAACGTAGTTTATGATTCTTTGATTCATTATATATGTTGCAAAACTCAACAAGTTAAGAGTTTACAAAGAAAAATAAGTACAATTAGTTAGTTAGTTCAGGGGAAAGCAGCTGCGTTCTCCATATCTGAAAAAAGGGTTATTTTAGTCATGTAATCATGACCGTCCTGCAGATTTCTAGTAAACAACAAGAGGATTCTCCAAGATTTGTTTCATCTTTTATTCAGTAACTAATGCAAAAAAGCTCTTAAATACTGCTCAGTGAATCCCTTAATGTCAGTAAAAATGTGTTGATTTATTGAAATTTGTGTTTGGCAGGTGAAAGGCATTTACATTTGTGATCCAAAAAGCTGGCACTGACTCAAAGGCAATCCGACAAATCGTATGGGATTTATTCCTGCACACCAACAGAGAAGCTTACAAGAAATATTGTTGTTCTTTTTCCTGTATAGCTATTTAATTCAACAAAGCTTAACCTCATGTGACATGTTTAAGTGTCAATACATGATTTCTAAAAGTTGATATGAATTATTGTTTTGATATGCAGCTCAGTCTTCTCTTATGATTAATGCAAGACTCTAAGAAAAAGGACATGTGGTGTCAATCACATCGAGGGAGTAAGCCTGTGTGTCGATTTAATAAGCTTAACTCATTATGAAAACAGAAATACAATATAGCTTATACATACTTAATAGCCCATACAATTAAATTTGGAGCTGACAAGATTTCTGAAAAGCTGATTAAACAAAAGTCAACAGTGAATACCAATAATACGCCGTTCTGTGAAATTTGATTCAAGAAAAATATATGACATTCTATGAGAATATGAATAAACAAAGCCAAACTGCACTTTGGGGGAGAGTGTGCTGTCTCGTAAAAACAAAATAATGCCCAATCTGATCAACATACAGCCTGACATTCTTTCAAAATAGGACCAATTTTACCTTAAACGAATAGCCCTGACATTTCTTAGAGCTGAAAATGTACTGTTTTGACATTGAGTGAGTGGAAGAAATGTGTCACAAATGCCTATTAATAATCTATGTCCAAATATAGTTTAATTACCATTAAAAATGCCATCCACTGGTAATTACTCGCTAGCACAGCATGTTTAAACAGAAATCATCATTAAAATGTTGATGTGAATTCCCTATTCTGAGGCCATCAATGCAAAATATTAGAGCTCTAATATGTTGAATAGATTTTTGTGGTAATCCTTTTGACACATGGATTTTATGAAGCAAATTACATTTTGAGGTTTAAAATCAGGTACTTTCAAGAAAGGATTGATTATAAATCAGTATCCTGTTATTCTTTAAGATATCCACACAGATGGTGCCTTGTTTCAGTTTGTTTAAATCTCCTAACATCCTGCTGCAGGATGAGCTGCACAAGGCTTAATGTTGTTTAGTGTCTGTGCATCACAACTACATACGCCCCCTCCCCGACAAGCGTTTAAATAACTACCTCACTCATTTTCTTTGTATTCAAGAGCTAAGATGGAAATACCACAAGTGTTGAATATATAGTTTCCATTGTTATTTTGTTATTTTGTTCTCGTAGTACTCCAAATGAAAAAAAAAAAATCCTTGTGCTCTGACATACAATCAGTCAAGGACTCAATATACACAGTTGTGTCGCGGTGTGACTAGTGAAGGGCGCCGTTTGATAGAGTTACATCTATCAACCAAGGCTTTAAAACATTTTGCCTAATAGTTTATCTTCTATTGTAGAACTTGTTGGCAGACTGTGATTAAGTCACCATGCTTAGAAGCTTTTGACCCCCAGGAAAACAAGTTGTGATATCTACTGCCAAGTGACGAAAGTTGTTTCATCGATCCCCCATGTGTGCTTCTGTTGTTTTTTTTTTCCCACACCAAACCAAAGCATTTTAATGTGCCAGTGGTGCTACAGGAAATGCAAGGGACTAACAAATCTCATCAAGACTCAACCAAAGGCTCCTCCGCACTGTGAAATTTTAGCAAGATTCTGGACTGATAGGTTAAATTAATTTCACAGACTTGACAGTAAGTTTGGATGCAGATTGTCACCCAAGAGGACCACACATCATTACTCAAGACTAACTGCATTTTGAAAGTCATGTATGTACGATGCTGTTGCCTTCTAGAGTTCAATAATTAAAGTTAAACCTGAATCAAACAGTAGTTCTGGTAGCATTCATATAAAGGGATTAAAAGGAGTTATAGAGGTAAACAGTAAATATGGACAGTAAAGATGGAGAACCATATGTTCATATGTTGATGTTCATTTGAAAACTATCATTTGGATGCATGCCTGGGTCCAACTTATTGTTGAAACATTTTCTGCTGCTTTCTTTCTGATTAGAAAGTAGTCTAAATTAGCCACAAGTTGAAAAGATTGAATAATCCAATGAATTTCTGTCAGCGTCAACACCCATCTACGAACCTCTCCCACTAGACGACATAAGACCTCTGATTTTAAACCAGGACAAACAGATCTGCTCATAATGTCTTTACTAGATTCCAGCTAAGTACGGGAAAAGGCACGTTACACAAGGATTTTCTGAGAATTAAAGTTTAGTATTAGCAAATTGTTTCAAATACATGATTTTGGATTATTAGAGGAAATCTGCAAACCCAGAGAAACACACATGCAAAATCCACTCAGAAGGCTAAACGCAGATTTGAACCACTACGACACTTTGTAATCCGGAAGAAGTTTTAACATGGACCAAGATACTGGACCTTTGGAATAACTCTATAACAGACTTCTTTTTATCCAATACTTTTAACTGTGTTCTCATTTGCACACCACAGACAGTGTCCTCCTTGTTATCTGAGGGGGATGAGGGAAGGTACAGGTCTAGCTATCAGAATTCCAAAACTACTGATTAGTTTTCTGTCCTTTCCAATAACTCTGCCAAAGGATTGGAATCTGTGGTGTCTGCACATCTCTAATAGACTTGGTGATAACAAGTACCTTGGAGGCACAGTAGCTGATGCCTTTGTTTGGATGCCTGATAAAGACAGACCTGAGGCTGTTGTGCTTTGTATTTTTCATGAAGAGATTCTGTACATACATAACTATTAGGAGTGTATGGAGTGGCTTTTCAATTTAATATTTGAAGGTATACTGTATTTTTTCCTGTATTGTACATTCAATACAAAGTATGACAGAGAAAAAACACACCCACGCACACACGCACCCACACACACACACACACACACATACACACACAAACACACACAAACACACACACCTGTTAAGCATACCTTGAATACCACATTTAAATTATCAAAGTTTTGAAGAGGAATAATGGAGTTGCACTGAACTGTAATTTTGTCCAGTCATTATTTATTTGACCTCCCACAGATAACCGTAAAATGAGGGAGCATCTGATTAATAACTGAGGGACAAAGGGAATGCAAATGACAGATGGAGGATAGCTGAAGTATTTAGCCTCTGCAGGTTCCACTCTGCAGGCTGCCTGACTCGGGTAATCACTACTTCTGTCAGAGCAACTCTCCTGGCTTGTGGTCCTCATAGAATTGGTCCTCGGCTCTACTACAAGACCACTTTACGGTTGATTAAAGGGAAAAAACAAATTACTCAGATAAAAGTTTGTTCCACAAAATGAATCGAGAACATGAAAACCCAGAGGACAAAGAAGCTTTCAGAAACAGTGGCTTCATGAAGTGCCGTTCCCTGTCGGCTACACGAACAAGTACGTATTATTTTGAGGGGCACGTTGATACTAGTGCACGAGTTCTTTTATGTCGGAATTAAACCTGTTACTTCTCAAATGTAGTCATTTTAGACAGTTCCAACAAAATAGCAATACAATAATATTGTATGTTAATAACAATGATTTTTGGCTCTGTTGCTCTGTGGCCCGAATTCTGCAAGTGAGAAAAAGGCGACTTTGATTTTGAATAAATGTTCAGATGTTGCATGCCAACATGACAGAACACATATTGAAACCATGCTTACGTATGGAAAGCATCAAATGTGACTGAAGCTTGTTTTGTCGACAGATTGAAGGATGTAGAAACACGGCAAATATAGTCACTGTATACAGGTCGATCAAGATGTTATGTTGTCATCAGGACCTTGCCAATTTATGTCTGTACATTTTCCTGTCTAAAGTATCACAAAAGGATAGAATAGAAAGTAAACACTTCAGGTGTACAATGAAAGATCATTTACCTGGGCAAGCATGACATCGGACTATGTAAGGTGCAATCACTTCCTCAGCTGGATCCACTAAAGCCTGTTTACGTCACAATGATTTTAACTGAAAACTGAGAATGTTGCGTTTTGTATGTCACTGAAAATGCATGTTTGTGAAAATGGCTTCCAAGGTGGAGCTTTTTGGACACCTCTGCAACTTTTCTAAAACACTGCTGCTGCTAGTGCTAATGCGCACCACGGCTCGGTAGATATTCTGAGCGATAGATAGTAAATGGACGATAACAACAATGACTGCCTCCAGAGTATCATGTCTCCCACTTCTTAACTTTGAATATTTCACTCAATTTTCACTCAATGAACTCTAAATAATTCCACATAGATACATTCTACACCAGTTGCATGTTAACTACAGAGTTTGAAGCATTTTTCTCATTTGAATTTTGATAATTACACTATATGTCTAAAAAAAATATTAGATGTTATGTTGAGTGAGTAAAACATCACAAATCCTATTGGTTGGACCCACTATCGCAATCATAGAGAAGATTGCTGAGTTGACACTCATCCAGAAGACAGTCATTGAGACCATCCACAGAAAAGGAAACCACAGAAGATCATTGCTGAAAGGGCTGTCGTTCACGAAGTGCTGGATCAAAGCACATTTATGGAAAGTTGACTGGAAGGACAAAGTGTGGGAGGAAAACTTGATTTTCAACCTTGAGAATATCATCAAGCAAAGTCTGTTTAAGAGGCTGAAGAAGTTCTAGAAAGTGGACTGAGGCAGGAGTCACTTAAAGGTCCTTCAAAATCCATCACATACATGTCCAGGAAATGGATGAGGAGCGTTGGACCGGAGGCAATACAGGAGAGTCGTGTGGGCTCAGGAGAAGATGCATACAGACTGAGCTGTTCAACATTCTCCTTCCACATAGATGTTGCATTGTATTTAGAAATTAAAGTCCATGTTTCAGGAAAGAAAAGGGAGGAGGAACTCAACCCTGGTTTAGATCTTTTGTGAAATGTTTCTAGTCAGCAATGAACTGGGCTGCCATGTTATTTGTTGCTCTTGGTATAAAAACAACTTCAGTGTTTCTAGTTGTAAAAGGGGCAGTTTAATTAATTGTTTTTTTGTTTTTTTTTCTATGGTGCCTTCATTTCTGTCACATTCTGTGATTGAATGTAATTGTTTGTCGTGTGTTACTAATATTCTGTTGCCAATAGCGTCATCTTAAAGCACACAAGCAAATTAACCAAAAAAACACCTGGGTTCCTATTGAACAGATTTGTTTGTGTGTGTGTGTGTGTGTGTGTGTGTGTGTGTGTGTGTGTGTGTGTGTGTGTGTGTGTGTGTGCGCGCGTGCGTGTGTGTGTCTGCATGTTTAACAGGGCTGGACTGGGGTT
>OMNM01034106.1:0-56195 GCA_900302745.1 Parablennius parvicornis | reverse complement strand
GAGAGGGTGTGTGTGTTTGTGTTAAATGTTTTACAAGTGAACAGTAAATCTGATCATGTTGAACACTCCTCGTCTGTCGCCTCCTCCTTCTCTGTGAACTTCACTGTAGTGAGAGCTGACAGGATGTGTGTGTGTGTGTGTGTGCGTGCGTGCGTGTATTTATTTAACCAGGAAAAGAAGCCATTGAGAACGAGGCCTCTCTTACAAAAGACTGAAGATGATTTCTGACATTACAGAATCTGCTTAACTTGATTATGTTTGTTTAAACTGTAAAATGTGCCGGAATGATTGTGCAGTGGTTATTTCTGCAAGATGAGCGAACTCTGTAGCAGTGATGTCTTCTTACCTTCTACTGTGACTGTCAAAATGATTGCAAAGTCTGGACGGATCAAGAAACATGATTGAGTCTTCTGTGGATCCATTCATCCAAACAAAAGGCCATAAAACCTTTCTGTTGTTTGGTGCATGATCCCAGATGTTGATATCAAGCCTTTTTTTTAAAAATAGAAAAATGCTGCTTTCTGCAAATACAGAAATAAAATAGAGGGAAATAGTACAATCATAAGAAGCTCTGCTAGAGCTCCTAAATGTCACATTTAGTCTCCTGATGAGGTGCTAATATGACAGAGATTCATCACGTAAACTATCATCAATAATCATCGGGCGCTCATCCTTTCTGAAATTTAACCTACAAAGATTAAAAGTCCTTCAACTAAGACTTTGGGACTTTTGTTTGATTGTCTCTCAACAAAGCTGTCACAGTAAAACACAAAAGTAGTGAGTGAAACAACTCAAAAGGTTTCTGATATTTCAAGCTCTTCCTTGCTTTCGGATGTTTGTTGGAGTTTCCAGGTGGCTGGAGTTGCAGTGGTTAATGCAGCAAGTCCTTCGTGTGAACCAGCTCATTAGCTAGAGCCTGTCTCTAGAGTTTATATGCCTTTCCACAGCAAAAACAAGTGTCACACAAAAGCTACACCCCACTGCAAAATATTATTACAGTAAACATGCGTGTGGAAATTGGCCAGTTTAGCAGTCTTGCTGCAACATGAGCAATGTAATTTTCTATTTCTTGAATGAGCCACAGTTGACTCTGTTACTTTGACCTGCCTGCTGTTGAGTGCTTGGGAGGTATTTGAGGTGACAAATGCATTAACCATTATTCCATATGAAATATAAACTAAAGAAACACACATTCAGAAGCAAAGTTGCAAGAGACTAAGAACTACATCAGAGCTAAACGCAATATGATAGCCTGTCAAAGGTAACGTTTAACACTGCTTCTGCAGCCCCAAAGCACTTCACTTAATCACATTCACACATTCAAGCACATAAGTCACACACACACACACCAGTGTGCTTGACATGCTTCGGGAGCAACTGCAGTGTCTGTTCTAAACACAATACGACATACAGACAGGGTGAGAAGGAGGATAAAAACGCCAATGTTACAAATGGAAGATCACCAAGCAGGTCAGCTGAGCTATAGCAGCCTGCTGTTCATAGACTTGTTTCAGTGTGAGTGTTTGTTTTGTGTTTTAAAGCTTGATGTCTGCCAATGTAGGGTAATGATATTCAAGGATGGGCAGTGACTGTCGATAAGGATGACTGTCCAGATGTTGATGTGTTGAAAAGCTGCTTGCTGCTAAATAAAGAGGACAGTATAACCGTACGTTGTAACAAGAAAAGAAACTGTTAAGAGACCCTGAAACAGCTGCTGCATGCTGTTTTTCGTATTGTTTCTTACTATGATTGCTACTAACGAGATACATTTGATGTCTAAATCTTAACTTGTCCATCTTGGTATGAATGCACTCATCTCAAACTAGAAACAGAAAAAGAAGAGAACTTCAGGAATTGGAGCCTAATCTAAGGGCAGCTCGGCGGAAACCTCCGGGGTGCGTTTGTAATCAGCACTCAAATGAAGTTACTGCAGATGTTGAACCATGAAAGGAAGCATGCCAAGGCTCCTCTCATATTTGTATGATAGGTTTTTCTTTGTAACCTCCAGAGTGGTAATCCGATTCCCACTTCTTCCAGATGTTAATTAACTAACCAGCTAATGTAATTTTGTGATCCTTACCTACATTTTTACACCTGCATCATCATTTGATTCAATGTGAAGCATCCAATTCATAGCTGTGTCATTACATTATATAATGAGGTGCTGTATTTTTTTTTAATTGATTTTTGAATGACAAAACATTAATTTGCATATCATCACAAATCATCGTAACGGTTGCCGTGGATGCACTGCTGAACACAACCACCTTTCAGCGTAATGGGCAGGTATACACTCTGCTACACTGTCACAGACAACAATTGTCACTTTATCTCGGTCCTGTCCTGCCTCTGGTCACCGGCATTATCAAAACACCAGGGTCTTTCCTCAGGTTGCTGCCTGTAGATATGGCCATTAGTTCCGCTCCCGTGCTTACGAGGGGAGAAATCCCAGGTCAGCGGAAGGCAGAGAGACAGAGGAGTGAATGACATCCTTTCCAATTACTTGTCACCTCTACAAAGGATAGCGGGGGGACTTGAGAAGACCACATGAGACAAGCAATTACACGGAAAAAAGATTCTGATCACTGCAGAGGTGTGCTACACCTCTGCTTGCCCCACCAACCCCCCTTGGTAGATTTCATGTCTTAAAGTGATACAGACTTAAGTACTCTGACATTTCGAAGTGTAAACACACTGATTGCACAATGCCAGGAGGAGTGTTTCAGTCTGAGAGAAAAAATGCATATATGTGAATACATTAAATCTCATAGAGAAAACCATAACCGTTTATGAAGGCATTCATTCAAAATGCTTGGGAATGTAATCATTTAATAGTTTATTGGAGCTCATCTTTATATGCTATTAGTTGTAAAGTTTGAAATTGACCAACATTACACATATTACACCATTTCTAGGTTAAAAATGTGATGAGTACCTCACTGGAATCCACACAGACATCTGAGCTATATTATACTAAAAAATATATGATGTGTTTTTTTTTTTTCTTCCAACAGTCGAACCAAAATGTAACTTCCTCATGGTGTGTGTCTGAATGCTGACAGACTTCCATTTGCACTAGACAAGAATAAATGTATCAGATTACAAATGTGGTTGGGTTACTTGACTGAAGAAGGGTTAGAGCCAGCTGGTCAAACAGGTCAACAGTGAATTTTGAATGAAAAGGAGTACGAGTACATTTGCCCATCAAGACACCAAGACAGATCACAATAACAGTTACCACAAAAGGATGAGTGAAAAAGTGTGACAGAAAAAGCATTTTATTTGGATTCAGAGCATTGGAAAAAAAAAAAAAAGTTTACTGCAGTGATCTGACATGAAATTACACCCAGGCACCCTCTAGCAAACTGTTATCACATCAAAACTTTCACTCTTTTTTACCATATTTTCCTTACCAACAAAAAACATTTGAAAGTCCGCCAAGAAAAGCAACAGGAGCAGTCAGGTGTGTTTTAAAGTTCTTCATTCAGTATTATTCTTAAGCCACTTCCTTGAGCTCTGCCTTGCAGCCTTCAACGTCTCTGCAAATGCCAGACATTTAATTTGAAAGCAAACTTTTTTCCATAATCTACAGAAGCTTTGTGGAAATATCAGCAAAAATGAAAAAAAAATTTTCATCCAGATTCTGAGGAACAGAAAGCCACTCGCTCATAAAATATAGTCTGCAGGTTAGCTGTAATGAGAAGGTACAAAAGCTTTATCATGAGGACTTGGAATCCGAGGAAAATGATGTGTGCAGTTTTTAAATTATTTATCCACCTGCCTTTGCTTGTTTGTTTTCTTGACTTAACAGAAAGGAGCCTGTGTTTTCAGCAGCACCCATTTGAAACTCTTGACAGCCCACTGCTGTGGGCAGGTTGGAGTAAAACAAGACAAATGTGACTCGTGCAGTGACCTGGAAAAATGTCTCAGAAAGCAGAGGAGAAAATAAGAAATGTAAACCTGTCCTTTATTCACCTGTTCATGTGCAGCCATATGCATAAATAGATGTTTTGGAACTGCCACTGCGCTCAGGTTTCTGTCTACTAAAGTCTAATGTGGCATGTTTTTTTTTCTTTGAGGTTTTTTGCATTGTATCCCAGAAAAATAATGACCAAAAACAGCCATCATCTTCAGTGTGTGCCTGTGTTTGTTTATTCCAGAAATAACAGTGAAAAAATACTAAATTAATTAGTATTCATGCAACAAAAGGACTAGTCAATGGTCTGTCGGGTTAAAGTAAACTCTGCGTGTAAATTCATCCTTCGTAGTAAAATTATTACTGAAAGGTATGTAGTACAGAATGTTTATGTAGTACTTACAGTCAGTCCGACAATAGACAATTTTTTTCAAAATTAAAACAATATTTAATTGAAGTACAAGTACTGTTACAATGGTAAAAATATAGTTTATTACAAGTGAAAGTACTGCTATTAAAAATATTTAATAATTTGAAAAATAGAATTCTTTTTAATCTAATTACTGATCACTCATCAACACTTCAACACTACTATCAGCTCCAAGTCTAACTGTTAGTAACTGTGTGTGTGTGTGTGTGTGTGTGTGTGTGTGTGTGTGTGTGTGTGTGTGTGTGTGTGTGTTAGAAATTAAAGTTGAAAAGTAATTTCAATATTTTGCATGTCTATTAAAGCTGGTCATCATATTATAATTTAATCAGCACCGCAGCAGAAACCAGACTACTTAACAAAGTCTATAGTGGTTCCTACCTTATAAAAACAACCCAGGCTATATAGACTTGTTAATTTGTGTTTGTCTCACACAAAAACACTTAAATAGACATATAACACTTTACTGTACTCAGACGGAATTAAAACATTTTAATACTATATAGAGGAGCATGATTTACAATATGTTTAAAATTATTACATTCATTAACTTGATTTGAGAGAAATCGCGAGTCGGTGATGTATGCCGATCTTTTCTTTGAATATCCAGTATCGTGATGGTGTCGTGGTCACAGTAGTGTGTACCTTGATTCGACTTCCTATGTGGAGTTTGCATGTTCTTTCGGTGCATGGATATTCTCCTCGTGTTGTTTTTTTTTCTGTGTGTCTCCTATAGATATCTCAGGGCAC
This sequence comes from Parablennius parvicornis, assembly GCA_900302745.1. Taxonomy (NCBI): domain Eukaryota; kingdom Metazoa; phylum Chordata; class Actinopteri; order Blenniiformes; family Blenniidae; genus Parablennius; species Parablennius parvicornis. Next base: position 51,102 of record OMNM01034106.1, on the reverse strand, counting down.
TCTCTCACACAATATATATGCATTGGACATGTATCATAAAATAAAATAATATTGAGTTCTTCAAACAATTCAATGTATTTTGCTAAATAAATGGTTCAATCATATTAAGGTTTACAAATTCACATGGTTAGGGTACCATTTTAAGTGAAAACAGTGCATATTAGTTAAAATGAAGTTAGCACATGTTTCCGTTAGTGTGACAGCTGGCCTGAGTGGCAAACATAATGCAATATATTTGAGAAAAACTAAAGTTTAAATACATGAGCACAAATATTAAAATGTAGCAACATAACGACACTGTTTACAATGCAACAGATGGATCTAGTTGTGTTATCAAGCAAAAAACAACAATATTAGAGCAAACAACCAGAAGTCAGATTTGGGCAATGTGGAAATATATGGTAAATAGCACTTTTTGATGTGTCATGCTGCTTCGATGCATATAAAAATAAATAAATAATTTAAAAAAACAACTACATGTGCAGACACAAACAGATCATTAAAGAATCATGGTTTGCCGAACTCCTGATGAAGCCCCGTCTTGTTTTGTGCACTGCAGCCCCTGATTGTCACAGAAGATTCATCCCTCTGTTCTTGATGTAAACAACTCCAACAGAGGCTGCAAGCGTGCACGTCTTGGATGTCTTTCATTCTGATATAGTTGTCAAACTGTATCTAGCGACATTTTGTGAGATATAGAGTGCTGAGGTGCTGCTCCTGGGGGAGCAGTCATGATGTCTGAATCAAGTGAAAATGTTCCGCTGTGGCTGAACAAGCGATTTTTTTCATGGTGTTTTACTCATAGGATACTTCAAGTCAATATGTTGTTATCTTGTTTTTTTGGCCCATAACTTTACAAAATGAAATGTTATTAGTAGCTACAGTCATTTGTTAAAGGAACACATCGCCATGATGTGAAGTTGCTATCTCATTAGTATGCACAAAACAGAGAAGTTGCAAAGCGTTCTCGTGTGAATCACACAGCATGATAAATGTGTCATTTTCCAGACAAATTTAGTATCATGGTTGGTTACGCATGTCTCAAACACACCTCAAACTCAATTTAGTTTTCACGAATAAGGGGGTGTGAAAAGCCAACCAGGAGCATGTCAGTCTGATCTTCAACCAGCAGCTCCTGCACTTCCTTTATCACCTACATTTTTCCTGACGCCTGATGACAAAATGATTGCTGGCTTGGACAGTGACCCCCGTACTTGTACGATCAAAAATTCTCAAAAGTGTCTCTCGTACGACATTTGTGTATCTGATGCAAAAGAGTTTCAACTGCAAAAAAAACCTGTTGATTTCAGCTGATCAGTGTGAAATTTGTTGCAAATTTTGACACATTGTACGTTATTCTTGCAATATGCACAAAAAAACGAATTCAGTGCCATTCAAAGTGAAAGCAATCACTGATTTCTGTATTTCCTTCCATTTTTGTGTCTTCTCTGGTCATGAAATGTCACACTATTTAAATTGTATATTGTATAAACGCGTATCGTGTAACGTGTAATGCTTATGATTGACAATGCAATATAATAATTGTTTTGCACCTCACAAATCCAATTTATATTGTTGGAAGAACCTGTCTCACTGTTAGGAAGATTCATTCTGGTTGAAGAGAGATTTCCGTTGCAGTGTTTATTTGAGTAGATACTGATCAGCCCAAATGGGGATTACTCAGTAGGCACAACATGTGTTCGTGTTGTTTGGTTTATACTGCTGGCCATTCAGCCAGTGATTAACCATTCAAGTAGGTCTGGCATTGATGCTGTGGGCCTGAATACTAAATTATCCCGACGGCCTTTTGGGGCCATGTGTATAGTATTTCGGCCCCAAGGTACGTAATTCATTAGTGTGGCATATTGAAGCTGCATCTGATGCTTTGCCTGAGGATAATGCGAGCCACATTAAGCACCCCATTGTCAATCCATAACATAAATACACTAATGCTTTCGCTTATTGAGCATTTATGGAAATATATGATTTATATTCAAGCAGAGCTTCTTATAGTCGCTGCTCATTTTTTTTAAAGTTATCTTGCCAAGTTCATTTTCTTTTGCTGGTGGAAATGTTTCTGTCACAGAGATTGCCAGACACAGAGATTGTTTTATTAAAAATTTTTTCTCCACCCTATCCTCTACGCTCACATTTCATACTTTAACATGGAACCTGCTATGTAAACACTCAGCTCAAATGAGCTGATTCAGACCTTTTGGAGCAGCATCGACTGCCCGATGATAATCTAAGGATGAATTCCTGCATATGAGAGTGTTGTAATTGAGGATGCACCTCGCTGCTCATAAATTACAGCTGATGGAAGCGTGGCATTAGGGGACGGCTCTGTGCGTAATTAGGCTCAGTAGCATAGGTATCATTTAATTAAAAACTGTTGTGACAAAGCATGCATGTAACCAAACAGCTGAGCGAAACTCAGGGGGAGAGGTTGAAAGTAGAAGGCGGGTAAACTGGTTTATGAGGTAACACACGCAAAGAGAGAAAGTCTATTGGGGGGTGGGGGGGGTCACTGCAGTCAGTCACTAACTACATGTAATGCAAGTAAGCAATAGTAGAAATGTGAAACAATTATGCAGAATTTCCAGGTTTCATATAAGTATGTCTAAAGCTGCTGTTTCGAGCATTTATTTTGTGAGCATTTTATTTAACCTTTACTTCCTATACATTTGAACACAAGTATCTCAACTTTTTACTTAAATTCTTTTTCTTTTGCTTTCACTTGTTTTACCAGTTGTACTTTCCGTTTCCAACCATGTCTAATTCATAATATTCCCCTATGACATTTATCGTTGAAATTTTGCCATGTAATGAAATATAATGACGTCAGAGGAGGTATTGTGTATCATGAGCGACATAAAGTTATATTTATTATATTTTTTAATTTCAGGGACTTTACTTTCTTACTTAATTAAAGGAGCTCGCTTTGTATTTTTTCTGATTATCTATACCTCTAGAAATGACAAATTGTGTATGTATAGAACTTTCTATCTACACTGGCAAAGGTTTCACATTATCAGCTCTACAAAAGGAGGCATGAAGCCAGAAAATATAGAGCATCCAGACAGCCTGGACGTTTTTTACCGACTCGACTCACTGATGCTGTTGCGAAATGTAATTAAAGCGATGAGAGAGGGTAAAGATTTACTAGCAGTGAGCGTAGTGTTGTCCTGATGGAGTGCTGCTCACCGCAGTTTAGAAGACATTTTACCACCAATTTGTTTGCTTCTCTTCTTTGCTTCCATCTGTCTGCTTTGGGGCTACGACGGAGATTGCTTTCATTGTGTTGCTTGCTATTTTCTCCTGGTTTTACTATCATTTGTCCAACTTAAGGGTCCAATCCAACACGGCTGAAAAGGAGAATATGTGTTCAGTCACACCACACTGGTTGAGTTTAATTCCTGTCTGTTGCCACTTTGTGGTGGTGTCTGATCAACCTCGTGCCCTTTGTTCATCTAAAGTTTTCTGGACGCAAATCGAATAGTAAATATATGAGGAGCCATGCATAAGTACGGCGCAGCCCTCGGAGGTGTAAGCAAGGCGTCTAAGTGCGACAGGAATGAAGGAGCTGTGGGCGAGTGGTTTCTCCTGAGGGGCTGACAGATGCTGATGCTGACAGATCGAGAGAATGATTATTCAGAGCTTAGGAGATGAACTAGTGCTTGTGTTAGCGGGCTCCCCTGGCAGTAGAATCACTCCAAATCAGACCTCCATAAATCACGCTCTCATATCCTGGCACAGTTGGAAAACAGCACTGTTGAGCAAAGCTAGTCATGCTGATGAAAGAGTGTTTATCATAAAAGGAGGGCCACCAGTGACCACGAGGACTGTGCACTCAGCTGAGGGAACAAGAAGGACATGAGCTGTGTTGACGTTGAAGGTCTTTAAACTCAGTTGTGGCTGACTGCTCGCATCATAATTTTGTGCCAGGCTTTTAATGTCTATTTTCAGAGTGCAACCCATTTATAACTTTTTGGAGTTCTCTGAGGTTTCACCCGGCAGAAAAAGGTCTCAGCTGTAATTTCTGAAGGACCCGAGCCATGATAGCCACTTCAGATTGGAATTTGACTGACATTCTTAGTCTGATAATGTCTGGTGACATTATCCTTAAAAGTCTATCCTCACAGGTTGATGGTACATGGTTAGAGTGTTTCAAGTAGCTCCAAGGATGTAAACAAATACTTAGTTGAGGTAATTTAAACTAGAGTCCCAACATTCGATTAGACCTCAGATTGAATGCAGCCACCCCTCCATCTTCTCCGCTTGCTCCGTTCAACTTTTGCTTTCAGGGAGCTGGATCTGATCCAACATGGAGACACAAACAATCACACCTGCAGAAAGCAACAGTGTCTGCACTATAGAAAGGAATCACGGCGTCTAAAGAATTTACATGCGCACACAAGGAGATGATGCAAACTCCACACCCCCAAAAATAGAATAAAAAAACGTGAGTCGAGTCAAATCAGTAATCTTGATGTGATGTTGGAGAAGAATGCGGACCATTGCAGTACTTGGAAGTCATATCATATATCATTAATGATAATTGTAAATTTATAGGATATGCTTCACCATGAATATGTGGTCAAAGACTCATTAGTCCATACAACTTATAAAACATGTTCTGTCATTAATGAAGCCTTTCATGTTCAAGCAGTGCTGGTGCTGTACATGAATATCTACACCCTCTGCAATTATATGACTTTTAACCTTCATTTTCAAAGTATTTGTTTAGGAGAACTGATATTACACTTTCATTTGTAAGCATTGTTTTTTCCCTTTCAAATCATACAATGTGACCACATAAAAAAAAACCCCAACTATCTTTCAAAGAAGCAATGTTGGTTTTGCTTGTTTGTTGATGCTTTGCAGTGGTCATCACTGCAGTGCTGTGTAACACACTGCACTGTGTGAGTCCACCATGGACTCTCCCCAAAAAAACCCTCCAACAAGATTCCTCTCTCTCCAGTCAAATTGAAGATTGCTTTACGACACTCCATCAAGTGTTGGGCTCCAGAAAATGTGACTTAGACCAGCCATAGCTTAGCTGTAAATAAAGACAAAACGATGGTAAAACCAGATTAACATTGCCAGTGTTGATTGTGTTATTCCACATGAAAATTTCTCATATTTAAATGCAAATGCATTTGGAGCTCTGTTCATTTACATGCTAAGAACTGCAATTTGTTACATGTACCGTGTCGTTCCGGCTGAATAAATAAATCAGTTAATCATATTTGCAGAATAAAAAATGAAAATAAAGCAATAATATAGTGATTGAGAATCTCCACCAGTTCAGTTTTGTCATTTACTTTTCAAGACACATAGAACTATCACACTCACAATGATGTAATTATATTGATTACACTGCAGGTGCTATTAACGCTGTGAAACCAAGCAAGACAAAGAAATGCAATAATGTGCTTCAATGAACGGTGGAAAAATTCAGTAATTTAAAATACTCCCATGACCACCAACCCCTCCCCCGTAGCGAAGGGGGAAATCATCCGATTCTCTGCAGCCCCGTCATGTCGATCACTGGCCGAGGAACAATAGCGTTACCAGCAGATTTGTCTGTCACAAAACGGCTTGAAACTGTCGTCATTCGAAAGCAATTTGGGGAGCATTAGAATCTCATCATTACATCAATTTAATTCCAATTAGTAGAAATGAATCAAATTATCTTTTTCATAGCATGCAGCAAAATAAGTTGATGAGAACTGAATATGACTGACATAGATAACTGCTTATTATCAGACAAGTGATCTCATTTTGGCTTATCTGTGCTCCTTTGACGATTAGCACAAAAAGGTCAGAAAAACTAAATTAAGGGAGTTTTATGAAATCTTCAGCAGTAAATTTAACATTTTGAAAAATTAAAATTTTGTGACTTTTCTAGTTGTGCTGATTTACCCATTCTGCATGTTTTCAAATACCAAAGAAAGGCCGTCATAATCAAGAAACTGCATGCTGATTCTGATGATTGCTCATCAGCAAAATATGTTATTCATCACATGCTTCAAACATGATTGAGAAAAAAAATCCCCTGAAAATAGTCAAGTCAAGACCTTTATTCATCACAAACACAAATATACACAGTATAATATGCTGTGGACTGTACAAGTTCCAGAGCTAAGCAATAATAAGGATAAAACGGCAAATCCTAACCAATATTACATTTTTACAATTTACTTTTCTTTTTTCAGGAGCAAACATAAATTGTTGGAATGTGTAAACACAAACTCTTCTACATGTTGGCATGTATAGTTGAAAGTGAACTTAGTGTCAGGGTCCGAGGAGACCCCAGAAGCAGACTTCGCACAAAGGATCAGAGTTCGAAGAGTCATTCAGAATCAATGCAGACAAAATTACTTGAGGCATTCACGAAGGCGGTCCAGGTCCAGGCTGGGTTCGGCACACGGAGAAGATCCAACACACGGAGAGGGCTGGGGTCACGCAGACAAACAACAATGATAGTCGAGCACAGAGACACAAAGGAGCGAGGTGTAAAATACATGAGGGGAGGGAAGCCACAGGTGAGACGAATCAAACTGATTACACACACACTCACACTCACACTCACACACACACACACACACACACACTCACACACACGCACACACGCACACAAAGAGGAGTACACACGAAGGGCAAGTGACAGTGAGGCAGACAGACAGAGGATTCCACAACAAAACCGGAAGTGAGGACCAGTTAAGAGATGCGGACTTGACGAATACACACACAGACACAGACAGACCCTTACACTTAGGTTGTCATTCCCCTCAAAAAGTAACAATATATTGAAATGAGCATTTCTACATTGAGCATTACTACTATTTGATTTGAGATTTCATAAAAAAAGTAATGTGCTGCCTGCTTTTTTTTTCTTTCTTTACAGCTACTGACTCTAAAGAAGTTCATTCATCCATTATATTTATAGATCGGTTTATACCACTTTAGTCTCAAATGCATGTTTTCAGACTGTGGGGGCGAAGTACACATGCAGAGGAAGAACATGCAAATTGTACATGGAGAGGCTCTGCCCAGATTTGATCCCACCACTTTCTCACTATGAAAGTATCAGCTAATACATACCTGTGCAAACTGAGTTACTTCGTTTGTTATTTTAAATGTGAAAAAATAAGTTCCCTGGCAAAGCCGATAATGTGCATTTTCCTGCATTATGGTAGTATTGCCTCTCCGGACAAATTAGCCAAGCTGTGTGGGTCAGGATGAAAAGACTGATTCATCAGCTGAAGATGAATAATTCAGCTGGAGAACACACAAAATGCTTCATAAATTGTATATTAGTTTGTAGCCCATAATATTGTAATTTCAAATGCATTGTTTCCAACACTGCTCTTCACTCCGCGTCTGGATGCTTTTTTTCATCTTTCATGTACATTGTAAATGGATCATAATTTGTATCATCTGTGATAATGTAGAACAAGAAGTGAAGAAAATTTGGGCTTTGACGAGGATTATCACGTCAACCTGTCTGTCATTGTTCACCTCTGTCACTCGCCTCTGTTTCTGAACATCTCTCTGCTCCCAGTCCTCCGAGGCGTCGACAGAATCAACTGCCACAATTTGTGAGATATGAAATTTAATTAACAGTCTGCCTGTCAGTTGACCTTTTTTGAACTGAGATGTTGTAAGCTTGTTTTTAGGTGTGTCTCCTTGAGTTTCTACTTTTCACATTGAAAAAGAGCAACCTTTCCTCATCTTCCGTTAATGCTCCTTTACTGTTGAGTGTTCCTTCACTGCTGAGCTTTCCTTGAAGATTCTTTATGGTTGGGGTTTGAAATTGTTAACCCAACGTTTGTTAATCGACCCGCACATTAAAATAACTAAAATCCACGGTGTGACGCAAGATAGAGTTGGACCACAGAAAGATGTTATTGATGTGTTTGGTTAGTTTACCTTATGTTTAAAGGCAATCAATGCTCTTCAATCAATAACCTTTGAAAGCTCTTTAAAACCTCTTGTGTATGGTGTTTCACTCTGGGCATTCTAAACTGTAAATGTGTTGGTTTTGTTCTTATGTTTTTTTTGTGATAGAATTAAAAAAAAACAATATTTCAAGATCTCATAACATTTTTAAATTTCGTATCTTATGAATGGATTTTTTGAATGCCTAGTTTTTAAATTATGAACCTAAATGACTCTCTTGCTGTGACCGAGAAGCTCACCTTGTATTTTTTCATATTGATGTCTGCTAGCGGTTTGATTACACTGTGTTCCTTTGTTCCTTTCCTTCTCAGTTCATGAATAAAGCAATCATGGAGGTTAAGTGAATGGCCTTGAATTGTGGTTGATTGCAAGCTACCAGATAGCTACAATTTAAATTCTCATTTTTTTTTCAGCAGCTTCACTTTTTAATGGGAATGCCCTCTCCGTGTGTCTTTTCTTTGTTTCAGGTCAGTGGGGTCAGTGTGTTGGGGAGGACTGTGGCTCTGGTGGGGTTCAGACAAGGACAATATGGTGCATGCACACAGAGGGCTGGACTACCCATCACTCCCACTGCCAGCACATGGACAAGCCAGAAAGCCAGAGGCAGTGCTTTAAGGTCTGCGGCTGGCATCAGGACCTCTTTGAGTGGGAGGTGTCTGACTGGGGGGGCTGCGTGCTCGTCCCTTACTTTTCTAATGAGCTCAAGCTGAGGATGACGGACTGCATCACAGCACAGCATGGCATCCAGAGGCGCAAAGTCCACTGTGTGCGCACTTCAAATCGAACCTCAGTCACCGCGAGGATATGCGAGTTCTTTTCCCAGCGACCGCCTGTGGAGCAGGCTTGCCTCATCCCCTGCCCTCAGGACTGTGTGGTTTCAGACTTCACCTCTTGGTCAAGCTGCAGCAAAACCTGCGGCTCTGGCCTGCAACATCGGACTCGACATGTTCTGTCAACACCGATGTACGGAGGAGCGCACTGCCCAAACCTAACAGAAACCAGGACTTGTTTGAGCAATGTCAGATGCTCTGCTGAGGGGGACGAGTACCAGTACAACCTTAAAGTAGGCACCTGGAGTGAGTGCCGATTGCCCCACCACAAGGACGCCCTGTTAAGTGGAAGGACCACGGTGGACTTCGGCACAAGTTCCAATGAGAACAACACCGTCACGCTGCACACATTAGCCTCTCATCACGAGACTCATCACACCCACCACCAACACCACCACGCTCATGCGCACAAGTACCCAATGTCATGGGAACTGGAGGTGGGATACCAGACAAGACACGTTCGCTGCACACGAAGTGATGGCAAGAATGCAATGCTGAGGTGAGATACTCACACATGACACTACACGTGGCAAATGTTTTAAATTTTGCCACGTGTCTGCTCACAGTCATTTTTAAACACCTTCTGAAACAGCACAAACAGATAAATGGTATACTCGCCAGTGCTCATCCTGTTCATAATGCTCTAAAACTTTTCTCAAAATGTTATGATTCTTGCTGACACAATTAATAGTGTAATTAAAGTAATTGTTAACTTTTGAATCCGTTATCAATTTGAATAATTCCAAATTATTGTATTACCTAATTTATTAGGTTAGGATATACAATGCATGTTGTTGAAAATTAAAGAAAAATGTGTCATTTTTATTGAATTGACACAACTCACCTAAGTGTTTGTCGTAGCTGTGCTGTCTCTGGATTTGGGATTCTCATAGTGAGAATGAAATTTTTGCAGCTCAAAGCTATCCCTGACCTACAGAGACACATGTGTGTTTGGATTGTGATGGGAAGTCAGATTACCTAAAGAAAACCTGTGCACGCACATGGAGAACATGTAAACTGTACACAGATGACACGAGCCTGGAAAAAATTATTTATAACAAGAGAACATTTTCAAACCCTTCGTGAAACCAGATGGTCTCTTTTGATGAGAAACGTAAAAATATGTAAAACTTGTTAAGCTTCTTGGCCTTGGCTAATATTCCCCCGTTCCCTTCCAATCACTCCTTCCAGATTATTTGCATTAATTTCTGCTAGTTTCTAACACCAGTGTTAAATATTTTCACTCTTATATTCAAAATATTTTCAGCCACAAGTTGTTTGAAAGTTCTCTCTCGTTTTGCTCATATGTTCATTTTCCAGCTCTGCTTTTGCCCTGTTGTGTTCTCTGTGGATGAATTTCTTTTTTGGCACACCTCCCATAAAGGTCAAATCTTTGCAACCTCCCTTTGCAGATATCTCCGGTTCTGCAATGGATTTTTTTGGGAGTTCTTGGAAATATTTTTATTTATTTATTTGTTGCTATACATATTCTGCTGTTGAGTTGCTAGAGCAGACAAATTGGCAGTGGTTTGAAATCCTCCATTGATGTCACAGGCTTTCCTTACGGTGGGATGATTGGTTTCAGATTGCATGGAGATGTTTTTAAATTCCTTGCAGACTCATAAACAAGCCCTTTTACCTGCACAACTTAAAAAGCATGCGCTTCATGTTCCCATATTGACAACATATACTTTTGCAGCAAAAGATGTCAGAGGTAAAAATAAAGCAATAAGCACCTGTCAGGATTTCATCAGAGGCATCTAATCTGAGTCCTGTGAGTCTAATTTAATGTCTTTCATGTCACTGAGTTGTCCTCACTTTTTCACTTAATGGATATTACTTTCTGTTGTCACCTATTTGAGTAATATCACCTTCCAATGGGCATGGTTTGAAAGGGATATGTTTGAAAAAAAAAAGCAGCAGGATGTGGACGTGCTTGTTTTTCATATGACTGTCTGGGAAACAGAAGTCCAAGGGAAAATGGGACAATTTTTGAGGTCTGGGACAAGTCTGAGATCATAAGGGAGACCAAATAGAAGTGGGCATAGAGCTGGTTGGTTGCCTGGTGAAAAGATCCAGACGGATAACTGAATTTGGAAAATGTTAATCTATTAAACCCTGATGGACAATTATGAAAATGGCTGCAGCTCAGTGTGTATGTGAAAGGCCTCTGATGGAGTATATTCACCATCTAAGCTTACGTTTTTCTGAAAAATTAGAAGGATGTGATCAAACCTCATCCTCTCCACATGATGCTGGCTGGGACATTTTACTGTCAGGGAGGTGTATTCAGAGGGATAAAATGCCTATTGCTGATGGGGGTTGTTTATTCAATTATAACTAGATTATGTGGGAGCTGCTGTTTTGCCGGCATATGGGCGAGGAGGTGAGGCATTATTGTGTTAAATGTCAAGTGCTGCACCCCTCTGGTTCCTGCTGTTTGAGCTAACCCTGGTATTTGGATTTGATAACAATGGATTTACCAACACATGCTTATGTACACACACATGCACCAATACACAAAATACCAACACATACGGCGCAAAACCACAATCCTTCTCAACCTTTCTCTTCAGGGAGAGGGGGAAAAAATATCATTGGATGTATATTATATCGACTAAATGCCCCTTTCCCATCTTCATGGTGTAAACTGACACTATTAGTCTGCTGTTGAAATCAATTTTTCACAACCACTCATGGAAGCCGTGGTACCTGTCATTGATCTCCTTGTTAAATTACACATTTTCATTGTTTTGTATTTTCCGTTCATTAATAGTTCTCAATCAGACAAATGAGTCAATGAGCAAACTGGTTTCCATATGTTGGGATTGTTCATCCATTGTCATTTTAGACAAAGGGGCTTGAAATTAGGTGTCTTGTTATGCGTGTGATACTCGCAAGTGATCATCCTTGACGGTTCACTGACTTTATGGCTCCAGTGTGAAGGGACCGTTTACTGTACAGAGCCTGATTAGCATAGTTTTTTAAGGAGGATTTGAGCTTGTGAATATGGGTTTCCCATGTGAATTGTGTCTCATTCTGCTTTTCTTACAGCCTAATTACAAAGTAAAATCTGAAAATGAGCATTGTGCTCAGATCTTAATAACGTAACTAATTACGTTCCCTGCATTAAACAATGGGAGCTGTAATTATGTGACTAATGCTCTTGTTTTGTATTTTAATGTGAATGTTTCATCTTCTATGTGAAAGGTTGACTTCACGTCAGGACAATGTTTATTATCTGGATGTACAGCAGCTTCCAAGGTTGTCAGGTAGAAGTAGAAGAGGTAAAAGGAAGTCAAACAGAAAATATCATTAGCAGAAAATGTAGATCTAAAATTATTATGTCTTTGATTTTACTTCTGGAATGTGTCAAATTGCACTTGTCAAATATAACTATTTTCAACCTGACAGTGCTGACATGATACATGTCATTATCCATGATAATTCCATGATAATAAACATGACAATTGCTACTATCACGACTTCCTCAAGACCATATTCTAAAATGTGTGATTTCTCATAGACTTTTTTTACACCATGTCCGTAATCTATTCCTGTCAATCTGCAGTCTCTGTACCAAGGACAGCCCTCCCCTGACTTTCCAAGCGTGCGCAATGCCCAAAGACTGCCATACGTCTGACTGGTCATCCTGGAGTCCCTGCTCCAAGACGTGCCAGTCCACCGACCTGTCTCCTGGCTACCGCCTCCGGTCCCGAGTCATGACGCAGATCCCCATGAGCGGGGGCAAAAGATGTCCTGGCCTTGAAGAAAAGGAAGCTTGCAACATCATTGGAGATTTACTTCCAGGCTGCCCCAGGTATATCCAAACAGTCTTTTCACCATAACTATGCTCACACACAAAGCCTCTTTTCAAGTGGAATCTCCTGATGCAAATGTTTAAACAATAAATGTCAAGCTCTAAAACCAAATAACGATTTTTAATTTTGCTTCTTTGAGCCTTTTCACCTGAATAATTATGAGAGAGAGCCTTGAGGCAGCACATTTCACCACTGAATTACTTTGTGCATATTTTTGGCACTGCTTCAATTATCTTGTGACAGCTACAATAACCTCATGTACTGTTGGGATTTCTAGGCCCAATAGACACGACATGGATAGGCACGGTTGTTTGACAATACCTCATTGTTTTAGAGGAGTTTGAGTTCAGATAGGATTCAACTAATACAACATGTACCAAACAAAGTAGTCAGTAGAGAATTATTTTCCCCGCTGGTAGATTGTATTTTATTTGCTGAATCTACACGCAGTGCCTGAGAGCAGAGGATTTACATGATTAGGGAAAAGTCATTACTGAAATTAAGCATTTGATAGATTACTACAGGCTGTTGTTCTGGTAAAACTCCTCAAATATTATTGCTTTCTGCATCATTGCATGTTTCACAGTGGAATCCAAACATTTGTTTGGAAGTTTTGAAATGAAAGTAATCATGCCTCCTTCCTTCTGACATAACGCGGGAGAGAAACGCCAGAAACGCTCCGGCTAAAACAACTGGCCTTGCTGTATGGAAACTAATACTAACTTCGTCTTTTAAGTGCATTCGTTTATCAATTTGTTGCTGAAAGGATTGCAGATTGAAACTTTCTTTTTTTTCAAAATAGATAATTATGTAAAAGTTACCAAACATCGTTGTTCACATTTGAGGCATAGACACACAAATAAAGAAATATAGTAAAATACCTTTAATCATAAAAATGTTTCAGTAAGAGAATATAAACATGTATTCTGTGCTCGATTTTTAATTTTACTTCTTTTTCGGAAGGAAATTGATGTATTTCCCTTATTTTGTTTTTGTTGATAGGTAAATATGTCTTTACTGAAAAACATCTGTAATGTTAACTTACATTCAGCTTCATAGATGATTCATCCATGATTTCGTCATGATACTTTGTATGTGGATCGAATTTCAAGCATAAATCAATAAAGAAATTATGACTAAACTGTGATTTCCATCCCATGTCAGGTTTGTGTGGCGGTCCACTCACTGGGGTGAATGTCGCATCCTCCCCTTACTGAGCCAGCAGGACCGACGGCAGGCTAACATCAGTATTCTGTGTGGACGGGGAATCCAGACCAGAAAGACATACTGTGTTCAAGTCCCTGATGACTCAGCACCACATCACAGGAAGGAGGGTAAGAAAAAAAAAACAACAAAAAAAAAAAACTTGGAGTTTTTCCAGGAAGCACGCGTTGACTCAAGAGATGCATCGTGACTACATTTCAAGTCATCTCAGTGGTGAGATTTAAATTATGAAGCTACATTCAGGCAGCAGGACATTATATTGCTGAAGATAATGAAAGTAAAATATCATCAGCATGTAGAGTTGGTGGTTGCTTTTGGATGGTCATGTGTACTGTATCTATATAACTGGTGATGTGTTAGCTGGTTGGTTGCAATGTGCTTCATTCAGGTACAATGTGTTACAAGGAAGACTTTTAAAACCATGCACGATTTATGGATTACTATCGTTTCATTGTTGCTTTCATTGTTGTATTAGTGTATTCACAATGGAATTTAATGATTTGCATGAACTTATACATTGTTTGACCAATGTTTTAGAATAATGTTGAATACTATCTCGATTCCTGTTTCTCACAGCAATGCTGTGAAAAACAAACAAACCAAAAAAAAAAAATAACACTTCAGATTTAATCCTCATGGATAATTGAAAAATCTGCTTTCAGTCTTTTTTTTCACTCATATTGCATTCTGAATCTGGGAAACGCATGTGGTCTGTAAACCTAGCAGCTTTAAACATGTATGTTTTTTTTCATTCTGAAGTGCAGTTATTTCATGTGATTTTATTCATTTGTGCATCCTCTAAAAAAAACCCTCATTCATCTTCTTAACCACTTTCTCCAACAGCATCCCCGAGAAAACACAAGGAGACATTCACACACTCATTCCTTCAAGCAATTTGGACACATCTTTAAATCAAGGTTACAATTTGAAACTAAATAAAATACAAAAATCTCTATTCTTTCTCTGCTGCTATCCAATTGAAAATAATCTCCATTTGTTCAAATCAAACATAAAACCCTGACATTCCCGTCCCACAAGGATTCTTTGAGCTCGTACCGTTTTTTATGGTGCACCACTGTGCAATAGAAATGAACCTGACAAAAATGTTTTAGACATGCTATTAGCCCAGGAGGGAAAAAAGGTTCACACCTAAAAAAATAATCAAGCAAGACACTGAAGCCCAATCAACACAGCTTCTTCACCCCCATCAGGGCCTGAGAGCCGGTGAGTGAAAAAGAGGCCGCGAGTGTCTGAAAAGTACCATTAACCATGAAGAATGGACAGCCACTTTGACTGTACTTAGATAATTACTCCTAGAGTCCAAATCAAACTGAAATAGCTGCTTGGTAGGTGATGATTATACTGTATATTACAGAGAAGTCTAATTGGTCAAGACTGTGCACTTTAAATTGTTCTCACTGGTTATACCGGTGCCTTGCTGACTGCCATCAATGAGCACAAAAGAGTAAATGAGAGGCATTTGAAAAACACAGTACTCAATTATTTTATTTATTTATTGAAAGTCACAAAAATCTCTATTCTCTCTATTTATCATCCATATTCGACTACTTGTGAACATAAATGATAGCAAATAGGAAAAGGTGTTTAGTGAAAAAAGTGGTTATTGTTAATCCACTTTTGGCTCTGTTTGGAATTTGTCATTAAGAGATAGTCAATCTCAAAAAGTCTACAGAAAAAAAAAAATCACTGAAAATTACTTTCAAAACTCTACGAGAAGGATTCACTTATATTTCCTGAATTGACTTTTCACTCTAACTGGATCCTAAAAACATTAGCAGGAAATTCTTAAATGTATCATTTAACACTCCCACAACCATTGATGCTCAAATGTTTAAATATAGTAGTAAGTAAATCACGTTCAGTATAAAATTGTTGCTATTTCTTCAGGGGTCAATCATTATTTCATTTTCTTATTAACCCTAATGTGAGAAATGTGACCAGCAAATTATCTCTAATATGGGAGTTAACACAGTAAAGTAAGCTACAATAGCAGCAATACTTCTTTTTGTGTGCCTCTATGTTATTCAAACTAAATCACAAAACAAATAAAAGAATCTTAATGACATTCAAAAAGAAAATTGACATAGATGTCCAGGACAGTGATTTTAATATTAAACCCTTTCTGCAATAATAAAAAGGGAATATATTTGTGTTTTGTAACACTGAGTTATACTTATCTGTTCCTCGAACGTTGAATTATGACTAAATTGTTCTTCAATATGCAAACAAACAAGTGGTAATAAAACTGTTAGACAGGTGGCAAATGTTCAGAAAGTTATTTAAAAAGGAGAAATAAAATCAGAGAAGAAGAAAGGTAATACTTTCTTCTTTTTCAATGAGCTATTTTGAAATGACATGTATTGAGGAAAATATAGGATGAAGTTAAAGGTTGGTTAACTATGATCTGAAACAGTGTTGGGAAAGTTCATTTTCTACATGAACTAGTTCAATGTTCAGTGCACAAATTTTGAACTGAACTAGTTCAGTTCATACTTCATAATTCAACATTTTTGAACACCCAGGGCAGAAAACCAGCCAGATTTGCCACTGCATGGAGGCGGAGTCTGAGGTTGTGCTGCTGTCTTCTTCCATTTGTTTTTATCGCGATGCTTCGCATTTTGATGACTCATGCAGAGGCGTGACTCTTTGGTGACTGCTGTTGCCAGATTGGGTGTTTTCTTCCTATATGTTAAGGCCTGTTTAGCGTGCGCTTTATCCGAGTTTTCGACTTGAAGGCTATGCGGAATTCTGGCACTCTCTTAAATAACGTTGAAATGTGAGAGCGCTGTTCACAAAAGCCAGAATGAGCACGTTCACAGTAACATTCATCAGGCAGAAATACAGTAAGTTCAGTTCACGTTCGCCCAAAATATGAACGAATTCATGAACGACCGTTCATTGAACGTGTTCAGGCACAACATTTATCTGAAAGAGCAAAATTTGCAGCATGGTTAGTTGAACTGTATTAAATGTACATTACCAGTCACCCATTATAATGATGTCAGTGTCAGTTCAAGTAAATAACATGAATGTTCTCGCTTCAGTGGCACCCGTCAGGAGGAAGTTGTATTATGCAGTGAATGAGCACTTAGGTCTTGAAGATCATGGGTTGGAGTCAGGAGAAGTGAAAAAATCAGAACGAGTTTGACAAGGATTCATTTGCAATGATTGGAGAATTTGTAATTCACAAAACAGCAATTTTTCTTATGTATTTGTAGTTAATGGTGACAATCAAAAGTGGTTCTAGTAAGTGAAAGGGAAAAAAAAAACATCAGGTGAAAAGGAAGAGGGTGTGTGTCCAAATGCATGAAGAGTGAAGACTGGGTTTTCTGATCCAGTTGCCTAAAGGAGCCACTGCAACTGCTGAAAACTTTAATGTTGACTTTGATAGAAAGGCATCTTATCACACAATATCACACAATACAAGAGTGACTCTGTCCAGTATCAAAAACTCCTACAATGGGAAAGTGGATCTCTCATATGAACTATGGAGCAATGGAAATCTGTACTGCTCGTATGTGGCATCAGGATCTACTATGGTGGAAAAGACAGTCAAGTTTATGTCCCACTTAAATATTGTTTGCAGACCACATGCACTCGTTCAGGGCGGTGGCCTCTTACAGCAAGATGGTGCACACAAGGTAATAATAAGTTTAGCAGTATAAAAATATTTTAAAATGTTGTGCTGGAAAAACAAAAAGTCAAATAAACAGACACCACAACTCAGTAGATCAGACTGAGTGACAGACTGGCGACCTGTCCAGGGTGAACCCTGCCCTCACCCACAGTAGCGTGGGATCGGCTCCAGCATCCTGGGACCCTGAACTCGATGAGTGGGAGAGAAAATTGATGGTTGGATGAATGGACTGAGTATATCCAGGACCGAAAGGATGAGCTGCTAACAGCAAGTGTGATTCCACTGGACACTCTGAGAGACATTTTGGAGGTGCTGCATCTGCATCTGCAATAGTTCAGAACTGTACAAGAGCACAGGTTGTATATAGATTGTTAAACACTATGTGCTTTGGTTGATTTTATGGTCTGATTTTTTATTTTATTTAAAAGTTTTAATGCTTTCAAATTGAAAGATAAATGGTTTTGAACATATGTGTGCGTGTATGTGTGTATATGTGTGTGTTTGTGTGTGTGTGTGCTTTCTTGTTATTTCCTCTATTTCCCTGTTGAGAGATATTAATTAATCACACAAGAATACCGAATAATCATATTTTTGTTCAAATGAATCCCCAGTGGGACTCCTTACATTATCTGTCTGCAGTTAAATCCATAAAAGCGTGAATAAAAACCTGTTGTCTGCTTACTACCACTCGAATGATGCATCAAATGTGCAAGTGAGGAAATTGATAAGTAGAAATGTGATTGATATTTCCCATATTTGCATGTTAAAAACATCTTCCCCTGCTCCTCACCATAAAACGTACATTACAACAATAATGCTTGAAAGTAATCAAATATTTAATATGTGCTGATTGATTTAAATTTCGTTTCTGATGTCATGTCCCTCAGTGCAACCTTGAATCTAATCAGTTTTGCTGATTAGGAAGAGTTTATTATTGCAGAACATGTTTACTGGCAGCTCTGAACAAGGCATCAAGGAGGGCACTGGCTGTTATACTTATATTGTTCTGGCCTTGGCATCTTGCCTGATGCAAAGACAATAAACAAACAAAATAAAATAACATCTTGACCCAGAATTTAACAGTGTGACATTTTGATATGAGCCTTGTCTTTGTTTTTCAGGTGCAGCACATCATACAATTTGCATGTTTGATTTGGCACATATTAGTCACCCGATGGTTTTTTTATACGATACAATTTGAGCTTCTTTAGGGTTAAAGGCATTTCTCCCTTTAAACTTGTGAGCATCGGCTCGATACTATAACATCTGGGGCATCACTCTTCATGTTTACAAAACGCCTCTTCGGACTCTTCGGGACTGATTGAACATACACACTACAATCTGTCTGTGGCATCTTTACATTGTGTTGGTGTGTGTTTGTGAGCTCCCAAAAAGTTAAACTCTTAAAAAAAAATTCCATTAAATAAAATTAAAGTTCGAGTCAAATAAATCACCAGCAAAAAAAAGAAAAAAAGAAAAAAAGGAGGCACACATGCATACTAAGTATTTCATTTATCTTTTTAATTAAACGCAGTGGGTAGTTTTTAATGGCTGTCAACTATAAGATTCTCATTTGCAAATCACAGTGTTTCCTGCCTCATAAACATAACCATTTCTTAAATAATAAGAGGAGTTTCATCTCCGTCCAAATTTTCTTACATGAGTCCTGTATGGCTCCAGTTTTGT
The DNA here is from genome assembly GCA_900302745.1 of Parablennius parvicornis. NCBI lineage: Eukaryota > Metazoa > Chordata > Actinopteri > Blenniiformes > Blenniidae > Parablennius > Parablennius parvicornis. The sequence continues at coordinate 31,918 of OMNM01034106.1, read as the reverse complement.
AGCAGAGGTGTTTTGACAGTTGCTCGGGGAACTCGTAATTCTTCAGATGTATTCAGCAAAATGTTCGAGGATCAAGAGTGTACTTTGGACAGTGAATATGTAAGCTGTGTACAGAATGTCAATGAAGGGAGTTCTTTGAACTGATGAATGTAAAGGACAGAGATCAATACTCAAAATGCAGCGTTTACCAAAATGCGAAAGCCGCCGCTTCAGCTAATAAAAACAGATGCAACTACAATGCATATAATGTGGACAGCCACTCGGTGAAGTGAAATACAATTCTTACTGCTGTGTGCTTATGCGTATCACAACACTGTGACATATGCACCCACTCACACACACACACACACACACACACACACACAAAAAGAACACCATTCGGGGCACAAAGCAGAAAAATCTGTGCTGCACTTCATCAATGTGTTTAAGCAAGCATCTAATTTTACAAAGCAGATCAAACACCATATAAATTACTTTTGGTTACCGGACAAAATGCACGGTGGACATTTAGTGAATTTCTCCATGGACTCTCATTTAAATGGAAATTTGCCTCTCAATGATGTGCGGAGGTGCATCAAAATGGAATATTAGATTGAATCAATCTCCGCAATGTGGACGGGCAAAAAGTACCCTCTCATTCTGTGTGAGATGCTAATGTCAGAGCCTATTACAGGTGGCTGAGCTGTCTGTGATCTTCAGAGGATGTCAGCCATGCTTAGCAGAATTGGTTTTACTGTGTCTTAACTTAATATCTCCCCGTTGAGCCCTCCATTTGACATTATCCTGAGCCTGACAAGACGACAATTTTTCTTCAGGTGTTTACTTGTTATGCTTCGAAATAAGCTTCACTGACGTCTGGTATCTTTTAAGCTTATAGAATAGGGTGACAGTAATAATACCATTACTAATTTACTACCTCTACTACTGACACCAAAAAAAATACATTAGGTGATTGACTTTCATGAAACCCCCAAATCCACCTTATGAATTGAACACTTCATAAAAGCACAAATAGCAGATGAATATTTAAAAAAAGAATGAAATACAGATTTGTAGTAGTCTTTACCGACAGGTTCAATATTGATACAATATTGTGTCACTGTGGGGACATTTCTATTTGTGCAGTTCAGATGTTTTCCAGTCAAAAAAAAAACCTTTCACCTGGCAGGAAATGTGCACACAAACATGCGTGCACACACACTACCTGTTTGTGTCTTGACTTGAGCTGGGTTTATCCCTTTCTGTGTTTCTTCTGTTTGTTCAGTGTCCAGGCCTGTGAATGCCAGGCTGTGCGATGGTGAAGAACCCCCCTCGGCTGTGCAGCACTGCTCTATTCCCTGCCAGCACCAATGCTTACTCTCCCAGTGGTCACCCTGGGGTGCCTGTCTACACGACAACTGCAAGGAGCCACAGGGGAAGAAAGGTATGGAGAAGTTAATTAGACATAAAAGTGAACAAGCTTTGGCTTGTGGAGGATTTCCGTGTGAATTTTCATTTGGAAATGAGCTTGTTCAACATCTGTAGTGACAAGCAACGCTTGATGAATAGATTTCTGTTCCTCTGTTTCTGATGTGAACTTTACCTTCATTGACATGTAAAGACCAGTGTGCATTTTATACATATACAGAATTTGTGAATGCACACTGTCTTAAATGGATGGTTGGAGGATGTCCACATGCATTACGTTGTGCATTAATGTAACGAGCATAGTGTCAAATGAGGCACGTCAGTCAAAGAGACTGCACTATTACCTGCTATCATCTCATCACTCATTTTCAAAACCAGCTTTATGTAGACCCTAGCAACTTGCAGGGTTAAGATGCTTTTTTTAAAATATATTTTTCAATGTATTTCGACACCATGGCTATTGAAATTAATTCAGTTTTGAATATGTGCATGTTTTATTTCGTTTTCAGTTTTCTTTTTTGAAAGTGTATTTGAAAATTCCCATAACCCTTAGAAAATAATCATCAGTTGATATTATCCTAGATATTTATATAGCGTACGTATGTATAGTGTCCACTCACTTGGAATAGACATTGAGCACTATCCTAATATTGCAACTTAAAAGACAAAAAAAACACTTTGCCTTCACTTAAGGGCAGGTTTTGTTTGTTGATTTGCTGTGTCACGACAGTGATGCGGCACCAATGTGCCTTTTATGCACTTATTTTCAGCCCAGCACACCCATGGGTGTTCATTTGGGTGCAAATACATTTGGCATGTGATGCAAAAACAATTGTGTTGCTCTGAAGACCTCGCTTAAAAAGGTGAAACTCTTTATAGTTGCTATTTTTCTGTTTTATTGTTTCTTGAGTCAATTAGGTTCTATTTATAACGGTGACAACTTGAACACACATCCAGCTGTTAGCAGTGTAAACAGCTCCAATAGTCATTTAATTAAAAAAAAAACACAACCGTAAACCAGACTGTTTTGTGTTTGTTTTCTTGTTTTTGTTTGGGGTTTTTTTTACGCACAGCAACAATTGTAAATACTCCAAACAATCAGAATCAGTTTGATACTGTATGGAATTCATACAGCCTTCAGAGGAAAGATGATGCAAAGTAAATGGTCTACGGGGCATTTCTGGGTCTCACAGGTACAATGAGAAGTGGCGCATTGGTCGCATAGTAACCGTAATGATGTTGAAGAATTGAAAATGAAGCTGGAGGCGATCACGTGATTTTCTTTTTGGGGACGCTGTTTCTTGAGCCGCTTGGGTTACTTCACTCTGCTCAGCTAACATTACACACATTCTGGTGTATTTGTGTTTTGTTTTGTTTGTAATTTAATTGGGCTGAAAGCGAATATTGACATTCACACAGTTCCTCCTCGCCAGTGAATTGCTTATTTCAGGTGTTTTGTCCAATAATACATTTTGAGCAGGACTGAGAAACTAAGAAATATTTTCTAAATCAAGCTAGTTGTTAAGTTGAAGTCATAACTCTTGAGATACGTGATCAGGCACACCTTTTTGTATCCTCCATTGTCTTGGAACACATTTTTTGGTTGCCGTTCTAAGAGTGGTGGAATTGGCACAGACTGATGTCATTGGTAGATGAATCGAACAAAATCTTGGACAAAAATCATTAAATTGAACCCCACGTCTCTTAACAATTTGCACATTTACTGTTAATAGAAAAGGGAATTCTACAAATATTAACAGCTTCCAAAATGTACTACCAAACTGCTGTACCAACTCTCATTCAATGTTCAATATGAAGCACAGTTGATCCTGTGTTGACACTCAGACACACCTCAGCAGATGGTAAATTATAAGTCAAATATAAACAGCAGAGGTATGCATACATGAAATGTAATAATGTATTCTGTTGTTAAATTAGATCCCTTAGAATTCTTTTCAGTTAACGAATTGAAATCTAATGTATCTCAGAACAAGCTGAGGCTTGGAAATCCAAGATCATTTCCTCCTTTGTGGTTTGAGTGCTCCTATTTACTCATATCTCACCTAAGAGAGGACACAAAAAACACAGAAAATCATTAAACTAAACAAAATAAATATATAAATACATAGAGAAAAGCGTGTTAGAAAATGCTTACTGTGTGCTTCCTATTCTGTCCCTGTGGATATTTCTGGATGAAACCACATTGAAACAAGACTTTTCTTTTCTGAATAATGCTGAATCCTGTGAGGGTCTATCTATCCATCCATCCATCCATCCATCCATCCATGAGAAAAGCATCAACAGGAAAGATAATGTGTAACGAAAAAAGTAAAATCAATAGAAATATATTAGTGTCGCTAAAACCTCCAATAAATAAAAATACTCAAAAAATGTTAAATTGTGAGATTCCCTTATTCTCACATTTCTTGAGACGGTAGTTGTCACAGTTGCTGCTGGGAAAAGATTTATCATACTAGATAACAAGCAAAGTTTGTTCCAATATTCCTCTGTGTTCCAGTTGTGTTCCAGAGCAGGGTGTTGTTTGACAGATGGGCAGAGAGAAAGGATGGCCACGGATAATTTAAAAAAGAAACCACTGATAGCGACCTAACAAACTGATGTGATTTACCATTCAAATAAATATTTGCACAGATGGGCCAGCGGTGAGACCAGGAGCGCTCAGTCAAAAACAATTAACTGTGTTGAGTTACAATCAGCTGCTCACAGCATTTGTTGCCTTCGAGTGGAATGCTCCCAGTATGGTCAGCTGGGGAGTTTGCACTTACCTGAAAGCTGTTACCCATGCAGAGGTTTTGAATTGAGAGCTGCACCTACCGTAAATCTTATATTGCTTTGGCATTGCTGAAATTTAAATGTGAATTGAGGCGTTGTGCCTGACAGAGGCTAAGCTGCAAAATGTCAGCGAAAGAGAGCAATGTTGTCAAAGCAGGGGAGTGAGGCAGTGTATGTTTGAATCTTAAATTGTTTGTTGATAAGCGGGCTGAGGAGAAATGCACTGTGGAAGAAGGAAATACATGCATAGAGCACAGCAGATGGAAGACAGAAAGGGAGCACTTCAGAGAAGTTCAGCTCCTTGCTCCCAGGAGGGTGAAAGGAATATCAGCAGATGAGATGCTTCCTGTCGATGTGTGCATGTCGGTGTGAACCACTCGCGCCCGCGCGTGTGTATTCGGGAGGAGGTGTCTGCAGGCCCGCAACACACTCTTGCTGCTTCGATGTTTTTCTCTATCCGCACAGGTGAAAGCATGTCATATCTGACTGCTGTAGAGAGGCCAGGCATTGTGCGCCGGGTGGAGTGTGTGTTTCAGTCTGTCAGTGCGCTGGCATTGCTGGAGCCGTGGGTGTGTTAGCGCCGCGCTAAAAGGGCAGTGTGACCTCGTCCCTGCCGTGAGTAAATGTGCATGAAAGCGCCCCGGGGAGCGACTGAAGTGTGGATTGTTCAGGTCAGTTCAGGTCACTGGATCTCCACGGGATGAGCCGGCGACTCACACAGACAGTGTCATTAATACATCTCAAGGAGTGGAAAACATAGCATCTGCTGTTTTTGCACAGGTCTCTCTGGTGGCACTAAGTCTTTTGATGGCATTCATAAAGACTACGAGCGCACAGCAGAGGTTTTAGAGTATGAAACCAATACAAAGTCATTCGCAGTGCGCTGGCTTGCCTGCAATGCAATGAACAGTTATTGAGTAGCAGGGTATTGTTATGATCCAAGTCGTTTGCCTGTAGCCCTTGAGCTGCAGAGAATTTCTCTCTGCTATTGAGCGTGCACTTAGCCTTTATGTTTCACAACATCAGAATAAACTGTGATCCGTCTCTAACTGAAGGGCCCGGGGGATCCCGGTTTTCAGGTAGATGCAACCAGCCCAGGCGCTTATGTAGGCCCCGCTTTGCTCTATGAAAAATTACAAATTTAAATTGCCTGGCAGTGGCTTTATGTGCTTTCTCACATCTTCACATTTTCCACGTTATCTCGGCCTATCACATTTTGCAGCTATATAGGGAAATGAATAGAACATGGGAGGTTACTGGATAGCTTTTTAGTAATGCCTCGACTTGAAGTCTCAGAGCTGGAGGGAGGTGTATTTCTGATCAGCTGTGCTGAAAATCACTGGTTGGTCCTTGTTTCCCTGAAATAAACCTGGTAGGACCAAGAAACCTTTCAATTATTAATATCCATGGGGGCATGCCCGGCTAAATTGTTTTTTGTGGTTTAGATGTGAGCAGCAGTAAGTGCTTTGGGCAATACTGCAATCGATCCACAGTATCTGCTCTTCAAGAGCTCAGTTGGGCAGCATCGCTAGGATCGGGCCTCTGAACTGGCGCCTCACACCGATAGATGGTTGGGGGATGTAATTTGCCGAGTGGGCATCCAGGGGTTTGACAGTCCCACCTGTGGAGGGAAGAAATTGTAGGACCTTTTCCGGCAAGTGTCAGAGCTGCGATAAAATGAATATAGCTCAAAAAGAAAACCTGGTCCTGTTGGAGTGTCGTAGACATTTACTGAGGGCAGAGCTAGAACTCTGAAATAGCATTTTATCCTACAACTTTATATATACGGGAGCATTTTGCTGTGTTGTTGGGGAATTGAAAGAGCCCAGCAGTCAATAGAAACTATAGATTAGACCATGAGGTGTCCAGTCTGTGAAGACCTTTTTATGAAGAAATAAATATTTTATGAACAATTCAGCTTTGAGCCAATCAATAGTAGGGGGCTGAAAATAAGAATCAGAACGTGGAGCAATTAGGTAATTACAGGTGATTAGGCAACTGGATTAATGATAATTACTATGTCAAAATGTTTGTCATGTTATTAGACAATCTGCTAATGACTGTGTAAATCATCTTCCAAGTGTTTTATTGTTACAGTCATGTTACGGCAGCAGGAGGAGTTAAAGAAGAACATACCCAATGTGAGAAATGGCACTCATGATCAAATTTACTCTTGATCTATGAGGGAAACTGAGCAGAAAATACGTTCCTAGGAGACGGCATGAGGGGATGTGGTAGTCTAGTGGTGTGAGATGCTATGCGTTTGGGAATAACTCCTCAAGCATCGACCAATTTGTGTTCATCTGTACTCACTAATGACTCATTGATGTTTTGTGATTGTATAATGTAATACAAGAAGTAATCTGAAACTTGCAGAGGCAATGCTATTCATCTTAAAAAGTGTTAATTGTAAAGAATACGGAAAGAAAATAATAATCCTCAAATTTCATCTTTATCACTGCAGTAACAAATTATTTTTGGCAAACAAAACAACACAACTGGATGTTATTTTTAACTTGAGAGTTTATGCACTACTGAGTTGCTCACACTTGTTTTTCAATCACTTCCACTTTTTTTTAACCACAGCATTAAGATGTTTGTAACTCTCCCAACAGTGTGTAGATGGTAGGCATCTCAGTTGTATGATATAGTGAAAGTAATGAGGGACAAAAAACACATTTGTTTAAAATTGATATGAGACAGTCTGTGTAATCAAACGTTGTGATCATGGTTTTTAAAAAAAAGTCACAGTTACAGTACCAATTCCCTCACACAAAAAGTAACCCGTTAATTGATAATAATTCTTTGGTTATCTCTTATTGTCTGTATCAGTTCTTGAATTACATCAGTTAATGGGAGGAAGATGCTCTACAATCTGGATATCATGTTAGTAGATCTTAAAACCTTTATGGACTAACAGACAGCTTTTAGAATTATGTGGTTTATTCAAGGCTGCTAAAGCTCAATGGGGACAGTGGATACAGGCCGATATTATATATACACTTTGAAAACCTTTATTCTGCTTTGAGGATGACTGATTTATCATTAGGATAGTGAGGATCTTTCCCTCTGTTAAGGGTTTATTGAAATTATACTAAAACTATTCTTGATGCATTGTTAATTTGATCTTTGGAATTGGTTTTCTGATGTGTTGTTGCATGTATTGGTGTGGCATATTCATTTCTAACACTTTTTAAACTTTCCATACAGCTAATTAAAACAAAGGGATTCTCTAAACATTTTGTGGGGTAAAATGTCCAGTTATTGTTTTTAGAGAATCGGCTTGCAATGGAAGAGCAGCTATATTACATCTCTCATCCTGCAAAAGTGAAATGTTTGTTTTTGGTGATGCAAAGATCTGCAGCCCCCTGGTGCTTATTTTTAGTAAACGAGACATTTTAGACTTGTACTGCTGGCTGTGTGTGGAATTATGTGTCTACCTGTTGCAGCTGGTATGATTGAAATAAATGGGTCAATATTAGATTTCTGCTGCTGGATGACTGCCCATCATTTATATTAAGTTGGATGGGCCAGAGGAGAACCTGAAATGTTCAGACGATTGAGCAACAATGTGTCCTGGACATTCATTCTTTCTGACTGACCACTGAGAATGTTCCTAGTTGGTTGTCACTTGGTGAAAAAATAGCAAAGTTTTGAGGTAGAGGTACACTAAGTTGACACCCTGGAGAAATTATTTCCTTTTTCCTTTTTACATCTGACAGATTTTTTTTCTTTGGGCTCCAAACATTTCGGGGAAGTTCCTTTCAATTTAAGCATGAAGCAAATCTCCAAATGTTCAATCATGATCCTTAGATGTCCGTAAAACTTTCAAGTGGACGATCAAAATATTCAGGAATGAGTGTTACATATACTAATACTGAACTGCACTGCCAAGCAACTGAGATCATTTGGAGTGGCAGTCACAGAGGGTCTCTAGTATTTTGCTTCTTTTTATTTCAGAAAGTGCAAGTGAGAAGTTAATATAACTCAGGCAGAGGACCCCAGTTTAGTAACAGAAACAGCAGCAGTGGCAACAAGAAAGGGAAACTCAGTAATTGAACAGGCAGGTGTCAGTGACAAAACTACACAGCTACTTCAACTTGACCCTACTCAATCACATTTTTGTAACACGCTTTCTCCTTTGCTTACACCTCCCCTGAGAATAAAACAGTGTGGGATCTACTGTAATATGATCAAGATGGTTTGGATTTGATGCAACATTGGGCTGCATTTAGATTTTTTCATCAAGACTATTTACGGCAATGAGCCATGCACAGCATCTTAAACCTACCAGTTTGATGATTTACTTACCAAAGTGAGCATGAAATGATTAAAAATCTCAAAGTAATTTAAAGGCATTGGGCTGCATGGCTATGATAATCAGCCATAACATTATGACCGATGAACTGTCTCTTTTATATCAGGTTAGATATATTAGGGGGGAAATATAAATGTATTTTCTTAAAATTTATGCGTTACAAGCTCAAAAATTTACAAACAAAACAGTTTGAGGGAATTTGACAAGATTATTTGAGATCGTTAGATGACGAGTTCAGAGCATCTCCAAACTCCAGCTCTTGTGGAGTGTTTCCAGTGAGCAGTGTCTGTATGTGTGAAAAGGATGGTTTAACAAAGCAACAGCAGTGCCTGGTGTCAGGGTCATGGAAAGCCCAAGTTCTCACCTCACAACCTATAGCACTTGTGGGATCTGGTGGTAACATCTTATGCTACTGCGAGATGCTACAACACACCTCCAAAGATCTTATGAAGTCCATGGTCAGAGTGAGGAGGTGGACATACTGTTGTGGCTGATCAGTATATGTTGCCAAAGGTCTGTTCTATTACAGCTTTGCTAATATGAAATCTAAAATGCCTTTATGGGGAAAGCAGGGACATGTATTCTGTATTTTACTCACTTTATGCAAAACATCACACTGTGCAGAGCTCTTAGTTTTGAAATTAAGCTGAATAATTTAGATTTAGCACTTGCTCCTCATTACAGGATATCTCATTCTAACTAGATTCTTCAAAAAGTATTGAGGAAAAATGTTAATTGAATAAAACACTTTAACTGCTGATGAATGTTGAGCATGATTTCATCATTATGCCGAAAGAGAATTATGACACAGCTATACACTTCGTTTGTGGAGAAAAGTTTGTGTTCTTGGCACTGGCAAAGATGAGCAGAATAAACAGGTGCTTTTATGGCTTTTTCATTCTTGATTTCAGTTCACACCTTTACATCTAAATGATTCCTAGAAATTTAACAAACATGTCATATTTGGATCAAATAGGTGATATAAAACTACATCTGTTAAAGTATGCAGCCATGACTATTTTGTAAATCGTATTTGCAGGCAAGATTGTTTGTATTATATTAAAGTACAGACAGCCCTGAGGGGGTGCCGCAATATGCTTCTCACTTCATGCAGACATGTCGGTGTGTTTTCTCTGACAACCTTTCCTGTTCCATCAGGCTTCAGACAGAGGAGAAGAGACGTGATGTGGCAGAGCGATAGTACTCTGGGGACTTGCCCTCATCTGACGGAGTTCATCCCCTGTGAGGATCCTTCCTGCTTCCTCTGGCAGGTCCAACAAGAAGGAGGATGCATTCCCAATGAACGTTCATGTGGTCCTGGATCTGCAGTGCACAATATTAGCTGTGTGAGCGTTGAAGGTAAGGTCACAGATTTCCCTCATTGATACAATGAAATTAAAAATGTCTTGACATTTATCAATTTAATTCTGGTATTACAATTCAACAGAGTATATGGACAATTGGGGAAGATTCTTATTTGTAAACTCATCAATGTCTCTTGTGTTTCCATTTGTTATGTAAATTGTTAAACGGGGCATGGTGTGTTGTTTTTTTTCCAATAAGTGAGTGTCAGGAAATTCCAAAAAGTAATGTCTCTATGCTCTCTACGCTATTAAGGGTTAATCATCCACATATCTATGTGAGATATTTTATTTGTATATTCAGATAGATCTCTGGATTTAACTTTCACACTAATTGTGAGGGAATTTTTGGCTTTTGTCAAAGTTGTCCTGGTCCACACTGTGACGACATGAAATATGATCAGAACGTAAGAAGATATTAATATCATTTTTGTCACTTTAACATTTGATGTTTTGTTGAAAAAAAAAGTGTGTTAGTTGGGATCTCAAGAGTTTTTGGTCTTTAGAGTCAAGCTACTTTTTCCCCTGTGATTTTCACCTTTACCCCCTGCAGAGCTGACCGGCTCCTAGCTGGAGTTTCATACATCTCTTTAGCTTCTGATCTCATGGTTGGCAAAATAACAAATAAACATAACTCCCGCTTCATGAAATTGTTTCTTCAGCAGTTTTAGATAATCATACCTAGTGGCAGTGAAGTCAGTGCCTTCCAATCCAGATCCCAAAAGAGCCACTGCACTGCATGCTTTCAGAAGCACCACTGCTCCCTTCACTGGTTCAAGTCAAAGGGTTATCATCAACCTCTGGAAGTCTGACAACAATTTATGGCTTTAATTTAAGTCTTGAGGCACAACACATCTGAAAATGCACAGGGTATTGGCTCAGCATCAAGAGTGGAAAACACATATTTATATCACAGTTGTGATTATATTATTATAGACTTATATCTGTCATAATCCTGGCTGCATAGGCATGACAAAAAAGATAAATCCTCACACACGGGAAAATTAAATGTGACTATGTTAGGAAAATGAGAATAATTTAAGACGGAGTATAGGTCAGGCCTCTCCTGAGGAGCACATGAAAGCTTTGGATTACTGCAGGAGCAGGAACAATCTGGGGGTCAGAGGGAAGCTTTTTCCAAGTCTTTTTTTCTTTTCAATTTATGAAGAACAAAGAATGAAACATGTGAAGAATGAGATTATTCTTTATTTATGAATACTCTTTTTTTTATTTAAACAAACTGTAGATATCAGTAGTAGTTATAGATTACAGAAAAGGACTTTCCAGATATTTTGAACAAAAAATATATTTAAACTAGCATCAGAAGTGAGACCCTTTTCTCTAAACCTGTTAATGGGTGGTTCCATTGTGAATCCATTGCACGCTGGGATTTGTCTCTTCACACATTATGAACTCATCTGAGAGAAACAAAAATGATGTGTATGTTATTAATGGAGTCAGTATCATACGTGAGTGCATGAGTGAAGCACTGAGCATCAAAACAAACTCAACAGTAACCAAACCAGGTGTGTTGAAAGAGAAAAGAAACCGTCTTGCTCAGGTTTTCCAAAAAGGTGCACCAGTACACTCAGGTTATTATCAGTCATGCTATCAAGCCTCAATGAGTGTTTAATGAGGCTGTGCTCCATCCACCTTCAGTACAGACTCATCCCTGCATCCACTTTGACTGAAACTACACTGTAATACCTTTTCATAAATATATCTTTCAGCCAAACTATGAGCAGCAACAAAAATCCTCATTTAAAGCCAACACAGCTGTAGTCTGGAAATCAGTGGTGTTTTCTGTTCCATTGCAGGACATTAACTGCCAGGTATACTGTGATCCGTTGTGCTCAGCCATATCATCTCGTTGGGCGATAGGAACATCAGTGTTAACGAAGCATGCATTATTCATCAGGGACCATCATCAGGTTTATAGGCACAGAAAACACTGGCCTGATTAAAAATCAGAATCACAGCTTCCTACTAGGCATTAATTGCTCATCTCCATAGATTATAAACCTAATTGCACACTTTTTTGTCTCTGTTTTATTATTCTGTCACAATGGATCATGTGTATGTTTATCAGGAAGGCAGTGGTGGGTCCAAATATATTAGCCAACAGGAGAGTCTAATGAGTTTTGACAGGACAGCTAGGACTGGGTGTTTTGTCGGGTTTGAGGAAATAGGCTTATGAAATTATCTGTGGTGTATTTACTGTTACTGAGTTGACAAGTTGGTCACTGTTGCTGTCTTAATTGGCTTATCAGGCTTTACTGTGAAAGCATGTTGGGGTATTTTCACTCACAGTCACAGCCGAGTCACAGCGAAGTTGTTAAGTGATACAAACTTCCAGCCTTAACAGGAGTTCTCATCACTTTACACATTTTCTTCCCTTCACTTTGTGATTCATTTACTTAAACATACTGTACAATAATATAACCCATGATTAACAAGTTCACAGTTAACAGTTTGGATGAAAATCAAACTGTATGACTTTTTAATGGGAAGAAAGTCCAGTTGTGATGCTCTTTGTGGAGCAACTGTCTGTGGATATTTATGGTCTTTGCAGGTGGAGAAGGATCCTTAAACACCTATTAACCTTTAAGACTGGATACAAGTAAAACATAGTCTTGCATAAGTGATTGTGGATTTTCACTCAACTAACTAATAATCCACTTGTGTAACATCCAATAAAGTATTAATGGGCAATAATGTAATAACTGCCAATAAGGTATCAATTTTGGCCATTCTGAATGTAATAATGCTAATCATGTAATAATTTACCAGTAATGTTAGAAAATAATATAATGCTTTTTACAACTGTGATTGAGAGAGGAGCTGAGTATGTTTCGTTAATGAATGAATATGTCATCTACTCCATTCATTCCAGTCATTTCTGTTAAGCAAACTGCAATACACTTCAAACAAATACCTTTTATGTTCATGAAATGCAGTCCTATTTATGTATTTTTACATTATTGCCTGCAGTTATGCAGTTAAAAACATTTTGTTTAATGATAATTCAATTGGCAAAATGCCATAATGGTAATGACTCAAATATGCTATTACACTCATGGTAAGTATGTAATTTATTATATTGAAAATGGCCAAAACATTATTGGCAGGTGTAAAGCTATTGGTCATTATTACATTATTTGTTGTTACAATCCATCCATGTTCTGTACTGCACTATCCTCGAGCTCGAGCTGATACCAGCGGCCTATGGGCAAAGGGAGGGTAGGATGGAGTTGGTCGCCAGTCAAACAGAGAGACAAATATCTACATACACAAATTCACACCTTGGTGCAATCTGGAGAGACTGGTTCACAAGTTAATTTTTTTTTCTATGACAGCTTGTTGGGGAGGGAGTTTTGGTGTGAGAGTCGTTCAGCCTTGACTCGTCCCTCCAGAGAAGGTGATTAACTGGCAGCAGCTTCCCCTTCTAGATAATATATTGTCATGTACTGTGTTTTAGTATTGAAGATATTCTTAATAAACATTCAGTATATTACTCATCACACATTTTTCAATTATTCTCCTCATTCTCTTTATACAGTATACAAGGTGATTTCTGCTAAAAATTAAAATAACACACTCTGCATTGTGCAGTTCTTTTGTATTAATGGCCTGAAGAAAAAAAAGGGCCCAGTGCATAGCAAGCAAAATGTTCAGTGGAAAAATGCCTGCTTGAAACTTATAATTGAAAAAATTATTTTACATTTGAGAGAAAGCTAATTAAATAACTGCAAAGAATAAATTAATTATTAAAAATAAGTCATCCATAGAATTACAAAGACAACATAAAGGGTGGATATGACCTCCACGTTTTAATATCAGCGTCAGCTTGTTTAGTGCTGCAATGATATCAAATAGCATCCCAGCACAGGCAATGGTTTAACATAATAATGATAATAATAAAAAAGCAAATCAAACTAAAACTGGAAAAGCAAGCAGAAAGCAAAGGCAGGAAGAACAGCGGTGGCCAATTTGCTTTTGTAGTCCATTTAAAACAGCAGGTGAGGTAAAAACCAGCTGAGTACTATTTTCCTGAGCTGAGCGGATATTTACTTCTCATCAATCAAATCTGATGCACCGGCAGTGGTTTTCCACCGGCCATCCCTTTATGAACACAAGACCCTTTAATTTCTTTCCCGTCAACTGTTGCCAGCTGGAAGGCCAGGCCGCACGCAGAGGAGGTCAGATGTGAAAAATAAATACCCATCAACCCAAGTTCTCCCAGTTCGCTGGGAACTTCACAGCAAGGCAGTTCTTGCAGCTGGGAACTGTGATGGTTACCAGTTGAAAAGATCAAAATCCCTTAAAGTTCACACTTCATTCCTGCATATTTGCTCTACAGCATTATTTAACTATAAAGCGTATTGCCATAAGCTTTTTAGTTACAAACAAGTATATATCAAAAAATAGGTGGGAAGGAGTGTTGTGATGTATGCATGAATATGAAGAAAAATAATCATGTTAAGTCAGGTCACATCTGCTGCTGCAAGCTTTGCAAAACTCAAAAGTTTTTTTTGTTTAACTTGATGCAATAAAGTAAAAGCCAAGCACCACTGTTATGGTGAGTCTTTAATTATATGATTTACAGAGTAGTAGATGTTTGGCACATATATATCGAGCAAGTTCGGTCAGTGCAGATTATTATTTTTATGCAAACATCTCAGTGACCCTCTTTTATCATGGTCAGGGTTTTTCTCTGGAGAGGAAATTCTTCAAATACTTTGCTGTTATACTTAACATATAAATGTAGTCGACCTTGGAAAAATCAGCTGCTAATTACCAGCCTGTCTGCATATTCAAGCTCTGTTCCTCAGCTATGGTACAATGATGGAAATGTTCTCATTTCTCTTTTTTTTTTTAAACAGTATTTTTGTATCGTCAAATCCTTTAAGGTCGCCATCCACTCAGAGTCTCTTGCTAGATTTTCTAAGATGTAAGTATCAAAAATAGAGAACCCCTGATGGGAACAAAATGGATTCAGTACAGTGTTGAATTGAAGCCTTACTATAGCTTGACCTAGCCTCCTACGCGCCACTTATTTAATGTCCCTCGTCATGAATGGAGAAAATTAACATTTAAACACAGACTCGTGCTGAAATGACAGAAATTGGCTGAATTTCTCAACCAGGATAATTCCCATTAGAGTCAGCGCCCTCTCAAGGCCCCATGTAATTGAATAATGGGCCGAGGGGGCAACTAAATGTTTGTTCCTATGGTAACTCAAACGAACTTGGTAAAACAGTGGCAGTCGCTGATTACTTTTAGAAAGAAACTGCTTCATTGTCTTCATATAAGATAATATTTTTTGCTCAATTTATAGATTCCAATAAATTATTAAAATGTATTTTCACTCATGAACTCATGAACTTATGTTGATATCATATATTGTATAGGCACCTCACATCACTTAGTATATTTTGGTTGAATGCTTCCTGTATTCTCACATCACTGATGTCAATGACTGATCCATTGGCGATAGATGCCATTTGCTTTTGGGTTCTATACACTTTGACACAACAGGAAAGATTTGCTACATTAAGTCTTTCTTATTAATGCACCTAAAAAAATGTGTTATGGTCTTGCATTTCACTTTCCCAGCAGTATGTTGTTACATTCATATGTAATTGATGCTTTAATTAAATTTGCCCTATACTTAGTGCTTTTTGATCAGATTTTTTCATCTCGTTTTCATCCCACCCAACCACACTTGAATGCGCAGTCGTGAGCCGTGGAGATTGATTGTTATTGACATGATGTACAACACCTCTTTACATCTGAGGTGTGAGCCCGAAAAAAGTTTCCACTTGTATTTTACAGTACATCCACAGTTCCGTGGAGAGAGCAGTGGGGGTCCTGGAGCTGTTGCAGCATGAATGTTTAGAGTGACTGCAGGGAATACCTGCATACATATCCACACATCCACTGCTGCCTTGTTTCAATCATTTCTGCTCTGACAGGGTGAGACAGGCTCAGCCGATGGAGGGAACGGGGAGGCTGGAGCGAAACATCAGCAGAGACGAAAGGATTGTTTACTCGATTCTGATATGCTGTCATAAACAGTAAACCAACTGTGACTTTTGTGGATGCACATAATTTTTTTTTTTTTTTCCTGTAGAAGCATCTTATCTTGTAATCAGTGAAGTGCATTAGCTGACCCAGCTGTCTTTGCGTACAGACTGTGTTGATTTTGAGGAGCTCTCACATTTCAGTTGTGATGTCGGGTGAGGGAGTACAGAGGAGTTATTTATGGATAATAAGTGAACACAAAAACAAACCTATCTACACTCAAGTCATCTTGGCTTACACTGTGTCATTGTTCGATGAAAGGCATTTTTAATTGGATCTCTCTAAGTCAGACAGTCACTCAGCCAGTACTTATTGCTCTGGTCTTGTGTCACAGGGTCCCCATTGTAAGCAGAAGCTTCTACTCTCATTAATATAAATGGCTTTTACCTGTTTTGTCTCTTTCATTTCTAGTTGAAGTTCTATTACTTGGCTTTGCAATGAAAGTCTTTCTTCTCATACTTAATCAGGTTCACATCAGTTGTTATAGCCAGACTTTAAAAGGTTTGCAAGTGTGGTGAATTTTAATGATGATGTCAGAGAACAACTTGGTCAGATATTTTGCCTCGCACAATGCATAAAAGTGGATTATCGCTAAAGCTCTCTTCTCACTAGGCAACAAGTTTCCAAAATACCTCGAAATATTTGCCGGTGCTCAAAAATTGCCTTGCAAGACCGTCATTTATACCATCTTTTTGTGAAATGCGAAAGTCCTTGCGGATGTCTCTAACATTTCTCAATTCAGTTGCTGTGAAAGAGGAAGTGTGAGAAATGAGAAATGAGCCTCCAGAAAATCAGTCTCATCTTCATCGAGTAGCTTCTGCACTTCTTTTATAAGCCACATTTTGCTTGAATTCTTAAAACAAAACACTTTGCTGAAGTGGGTAGAGAGCCATATATACATGGTCAAAAAGTCTCTCAAAGCACAACATTCACGCGTTCATAGCAAGACAGATGCAACAAACAAAGGTTTTACCAATCCAGTGTAATCCGAAGTGAAATCTGTCTGTGATTTGTGCTTTGTCTCACATATTCATATTCTCAACTGGTTGCAAGTTGTCATACATACATGAAAAGCCAGAGTTTTGTTGCAGATAACCTTGCTGACCATCCAGTCAAGGTCACTCTGCACTCTAAAGTCACTGCTCAGATTTTCTAAAGTCCTTACAAGAAATGAAATCCCATATCGTCATCTCAAAGATAATTGTCATTGTTGTCAACATGTTGGAAATTTTCACTCTCCTCTAATGAAAAAAGGAGGTTTTTGTGGTGGCAGGTACCGTTTAAGATGGAGAACTTCAGTGAAGTGACAGATGCTCCTGAGATCTGCAGTGTTTTCTCCACTTTATTCTCCAATTGAGTAAGCATTTTGTTTCCAATTTCCCGGCATACAACAGCTCCCTATTTCATGCCTGAAAGACAGATGAAGTTGTCTGAGGAAGGTCTGTGCTTATATATATATCGAGAAAGCAAAGAAAGTGCACTTTCCCAGCAAAGTTTATCTGATGGAGGGTTAAATGATTATCCATGGCTGCTCAAGCAATCAGAAAACATCCCCTATCACCTAAATGTCAGGTCGTATTGCTTCACGAATACACTGTATGAGGTAATTTCTAAAACCACTTGGGTATGGATGAAATGGAATTGAGCGGGGCAGAGGTGTTCAAGGGCATTTTGAGGCTCAGTCAAAGGGATGATCCAGGGGGCTCTGCCTATGAGAAAACACTGTTACTTTTCCAGAGAAAATGCATCCATACTAGCGCGGCACTGGACAGAGCACACTTGTCTTGTGATTTTTCTCCTCCTCATCTGTCATCTGCAGTCTCCCTTTGCAATTCTAGCTGTATGGGAAGCACACGGTGTAACCTCCATAATAACACAGGAAATCTTACTGTCTATATGCGGTTTAATATGCAATATATCCAAGGCACGATTTGCTGGAGGGTACGGGATGAATTACACCTACTCTGCTTTATGTGAAGAATTAAATTGAAGTACCTTTTAAAGCAATTAAAGTTATTTTGATAGCCAAAATGAAAATCTAACGAATGTGTTTCTTAATCTATGTATCAACTCTCATGCACCAACAGCGAAACTCTCCTGCTTTGTTGCGCCATGTTAGGTAGTAGTCAGTTTTAGCTAAATGCTGGACTGCATTTTCCCCAATGACAGTTATTGTTAAAGGACTATTTCAAAGTCCACTTATTCCAGTTATACTCTGCCTCTTCAGAAGCTCAGTTATTTTGTCTATAACGTCATGGTGATGTCATTTCTGAAGCTTTCAGTGGAGTCCAAGTATGATCAATACTATACCAGGCTTATATATTAGATGTGTAGCCTATGATATATGAGAACACTGTATCACTGCCTGCTCTAACGGGAACATCTATTTTAAGTGTAATGTTTTCTTTGTTGTTTTATTTTTTCAACACTCAAAAATCTTGAGTTTGAGAACTAGAACTGTTCCCCGTTAAGCTATAATACAAAAAAAAAAAAAAAAAATGGGGGAAAAAGAGATTTCACTCTGTCGTCCACAGATCCTTTATCTGTGGAGATGATTTAGAGCGGTGACGTCCCTCTCTGGACATCAGCCTTTCCTAAGAACACTCCGAAGCCACAATCGAGAAAATATATATGAGCTGAAGAAATTAGTGGAAGTTGTTCATACAAATAAGATACACTAATAACGGGTCAAATCTATGAGATATAAGATGAACATGTAGAAGTAGTTGCAAAAAAAAAACAAAAAAAAAAACATTTGTGTGTGTATATGTGTGTATATATATATGTGTATATATATATATATATATGTATATATACACCAAAGCTTTGCTGCAGAACAGTGTCACACTTCACAAAGCTCTGGGGAAAACCTTCCACTGAAAGTAACAGCCTCAAACAGATGAGTAAATATTTTATTCCAAGCAAATCCAGTATTTATACCAGGCCAGTCTCAGCTCAGACCTGCATTCAATCGAGATGCTGTAGGATGACCTTAAGAGACACACAAAAAAAAAGAACATGTCTAAACCGAGGCCGTTCTATCAGTCAGAAGGGTTGAAAGTTCCTCTTTTACATTGTCCCAGCTGCCAAACATTGTTCAAACTATTCACTGAAAACAATCCTGTGTTATACTTTTTGGAGGCCTAGTACATATTCAAAGTGGTCAAAACAGACACAATATACTATTATATGTATGATATTAGCCTGCTTTTTTCTGCTTCTGAATATTTGAACTTTATTACTGCAATTATGGAGTATTATTTTCTGAATATTACCTCCTACATTTGAACAAAGTATTTGTACTTTCACCTGTTTGCATTTTCAAATCGAAACAATTACTTGTTTTGTCCAATTTTACGATGATTCAGTAAATATCCAAAGCTGCTGACAGCAGCTGACGACGGCTTAAGTTGGTATTCAATTTAAAAGTGTAATTGGCATTTTTACTAAAGTGTTTTTTTTTTTATATTGCTCATATATCAGCAATCTGTCATGAATAAATAAATAATGAAACTTTGAGTAATGTGAAAACAAACCATATAATGGATAAATTCCAGTGATTTTCAGTCAAATCTACAGGTTAATTCAAATTGTTATGCTCTAAAAATGTTAAACAATTCTTAGCAAACCTAAGAAGTTTCATACGCTGTGTATTTATCACACAAACTTAGATGTGCATTAGAGGTGCAGTGGAGGCTGTAGAATTACTTTATATGGTGATAAACTCCCCAAAACAAGTGCTGGAGTATTGAGATATTTTGACAGCTTCTACAGTTTGAGCTTCCTGCCCACTGGCCATTCAAAGTACTGCTGGGCACAGGGCACGCTGACTCAGACTAATACTGGGTATATGTGTGATTGACAGCCGACATGACAGATTTAACTCCTCGCAGACAAATGCCAGCTCGCCTCCCCGGCCCAATAAACACTTTGACATTTCTGAACATGACAACGATTGCGATTCAGTGTGGCTCCCATCAACCTGGCTCCCGGCTCATCCGGTCAGGATATTCAGGTGCAGAGGAACTCGGTAAAGCAGCACTAGACTTTGTTCTATTACTGCAAATAACATTTTGAAGTTTCACGTTTGATATGTGGATGTAGTAAAACCAATAATTAGTGACCCAGGGTAGTTTGTTGGAGCCCACTTTAATGTTCACAGCGATTTTGTCCAATTTACCTTATTGCTTTTGCCCCCCAGCTCTGCCTTAAAAAGCTGTCTCCAAAGAGTGGATGGAATTTTTTGCATTTAAGCAAAGAAGCAAGGCATTTCTTTTTTTCCTTTTTTTTCAGTATCCACCAGAATAATAACAATGAAGAAGATTAATTGGTTGGTGGGCGAGCAGAATAGAAATCATGTTGAAATTGCATGCAGGTGGCAGTGATATTATATCTGAATAAGAACCCCAACTACAGATTCTCATATTAATAATGCAAAAAGACCCAGAGGGCAGCCAGCTATTTGCAAGGCACCCCCCCTCCCCCCAACAGCAGTTTCATACATGCACATTCACACACACAAATTATGAATATAGATACATAATGTGTCAGTTCTCTTGAGGCAATGCTGATAAAGCTTTCCAAGTCTTTTGCTAGGTTTTGTTTGGAAAAGCTCTTTTTTTCCCCTTTGTGATTTTTAATCAGAACTATTGTTGAGTATTAACTGCTTTTACCATTGTTTGAAGAATCAAAAATATCTTGAGCAAAAAGTCAGCCTGGAGCTTCCTGTGTTTTGCATGAAATCTTATACTTGTGTTTTGTATTTTTAAAAGTTTGTTTCTAAGTTTTGGATTTCAATTCCAATTTCTGACTCATAATGTGTTTGAAGTTAGATGATGTGGTTTGTTAAATTACAGGTCAACTTCCATTCACTATGTAGTGGAAACTGTAGTGAAAACCAAGCCTTTGCAATTTTTTTTGTGCATTTTGTTTAGCAATACATTTTTCTCAAACCTAAAAACCTTACAAACAGCATTGTTAAGCAGGCACAATTGACCATGTTAGTGTGTTCACACCGGGTGGGATACAACAACCAGTCATGTTCCTATTTTGTCTTTGAACTTTAAGAATTAAAAATCATGGTGAATGACATGGAAATCCAGCTGAAGCTCATGTTTTTAAAAAGCGACTGAAAATGGAAAAGCAGTTATTCTCCTGCCATTTCTGTCAAAGAAACTGAAGTTTTCAATGTTCCCTTCCCTTCAGATTAAAAAAAAAAAAGTTTTACTTTGCTGTTTAGAATTTTTTTTACATTGTCTTGCTGTATCTCATTGCCCATTGTCACATTACGGGTCTCAATTTGGAGCCTGTTGTTCTTGAGTGTGGGCTGCTGAGGTAGATTGACAGGAATCCAGTCTGATTTAATGTTCATGCTGTTTAAAGCACGCACACTTAAAATAATTACCTGGATGGGAGCCGCGGTTAACCAAGACAATGAATTCCCACACAGCTTAAAATCTTAGAGCCAATTCAAAACAATTATGCTCAATATCAGTGCAATTTCTATTCATGTGCTGCTGCAGCCTTTCAAGCTTTGCTTGGTTAGGTGCATTTAAAGATACATGTTATGATTATGGAAATATAGTCCTGCTCCCTTAGGATAGTTTTTCTCTGTACTTCTACATATATACCTTCAGTTCTCATACAAACCCATTATTATGGTTAATATCAATGTTAGCATTGTTGTCATTATTCAGAGCTGGTGAAGTTTTCTTTTTATGGCCACTTACACAATAATGAAAAGAATAATGCATCCCATACAGTAGCCTGCAGGTCTTTCCCATTATTCCAAGCAGGCTATTGTCTCCTGTTGTATACACACCAGTTACTCTGATGGCTGGAGATCTGCGATACTTTAACTTTATGGGCGAGAGGGTTTTCAGACTCCCCAAGGGAGTCTTTCACATCTGTCTGATGAGGCGATACCGTGGTTTGCTCTCTGTAGGTTTACTGCCTCCCTCTGCATCAAGGGTATTTGCTCTGAAAGGGAGGGGGAAAAAAAGACAAATTGATGACAAATTTGCCCTGGGGTTGTTATTGTTAAACCATATTCCATGATGTAGTGGCAGAGTTCAACCAAGTTAATGATACTGCTGAGTGTGAGTGTGTATCTGAAAATGATGCCTCAGCTGCTGCTGACATTGTTTTGACATCAGGATAGCATTCCTGTTCCTGAAATTGATCTCTCTCACTCTATTTCTCTCTCTGACCTCAGAGAAGATATTGGCAAACGTACAGTGCTACAAAACAAAACAAAACACAAATACACTAATACAATGTGATAAATTCAAGTGTACCAAAAGAAGGCCTGAATCATGTTGTGCCATGAAAGGAAAAAAACATGTTTGATATTACTACTGCAACTGGGAAAAGTTTTATAAATATCTTAAGACATGGCTGCTGAAGTATAGTTGTAAATACAGGTTTGGAATAGCAGTGAGATGACCCTAAGACTTAAATTCAACCAATTGTTGTCACACCTCGAGCTATTTTCCTGAAAGTATCAGAAAGTATTGTGCATTCATAACATTGTACTTATAGAAATGAAATCAAGACCATTTCAATGTGTTTTGTTTCACTTCATGCCTAGACTTTGGTTTGAATAAAATCACAGTATTGTAGTCAAGTTACCATATTCATTATGCATCAAGATTTAAAAGAAGGAAAAATGCTGGAAATCACTTATTTTTGAGTAATAGGTTACTCTCACACCACTTGTTTCAGGAGCATAAATGCACAATGATGTGATTAAGCTCATGAAATGAATATGGCAATCCAAATTTTTTAAAGATGTTTTAAGTTTATATTTGTCGTACAGCAAAACTGTCCCAGTCGTGTCAAAAAAAAGAAGAAAAAAAGTCCCTCTCCTCTCAACACATCCAGCAGAGTGCTTGTAATTGAAAATATCATAATGTACTAAAAATATCTTAACGTACTCCAATGTGCTCCATCATCTGACTTCCAACTAATGAACCACAAAATCAATAACAATAACAATAAAACAATGTGATTTACAATCAGAAAGAATTCACTCATGGCTTTTTCAGGTAACTACTAATTTAACCTAAATAAAGTACTCATTTTAATATAATCATAAAAAATTGCACAACACAAATCAAAGCCACCCCTAAATAAGCATACTCTGTGCTCTCCTTAGTGTGAAGTAACCAAACAAATTGAGATTTGCCATTACTAATTATACATATTATTGTTACTCTCATGTCCAATCTATTGATGAAAGTTTGCTTTGCAGAATTTACATGCTGCTGGATGACGGCTTGCAGATAAACTGTTAGTCAAAGCTTGTTACAGAAGATTTGGCCGACTTCTCCTTCCAGACAGTCACAGCTTCGTCTCCATCTCCCACATGCACTTTTCTTGGAGCGCTCGTGATGCGCAAAAGGGTGACAGCTGTCATCAGTGACAATATTTTTAATTCGAAATGAGTCAGGAATTGATTGTATTTTAGGATATAATTTTATGACATGCAACATGCGATTCAGAGCTACATCTACTCACCGAGAGATTGGATTAGCAACTCTGGTGAGGTTGTTTTCCTGAAGCAGACAATCACACCCACAGCGGGTGTCAGAGTGACGAGATATCCTAAAAATAAATTTTTTTTAGGGCTGTAAATAAAACAGGAGTGTCTGAATAACCTGTGTAAGCACATGGAGAACATGCAAACATGATAAATGAGACTGAAACCTTTATGTATGAATTGCCCTGATGTATAAACCAGTAGTCATACGACTAAGGGCTTTTCAAAGTCTTCACATCGCGCAGGAGCTGTACTTGTCTGATAGCGGTCTGATCAGTTTCCATTTGTGTCTTTTATCTTGCTTCCATCAGGGGAAAAAGTATCAGATGTCTACTGTGCGGATGACCCTCCTCCCACGGTAGAGGCCTGCGAGGTGGCATGCTCTGCAGACTGTGTGGTCGGCCCCTGGTGCTCCTGGTCACCCTGTTCACACAGCTGTGCCACTAAGACTGCGGAGGGCAGACAGAGCCGCACTCGTACTGTGCTGGCTATCCCAGGGAAAGGTAATCCAACATCTCACTCTGGTTTATGCTCTATGAAAAGTGAATTTGTTTTGTCAGTTATTCCTTCACTCATTAATTCAAATGTTTGAAGCATTTTAAAACTATGGCTAATATGTTTTAAAGAGGTAATTAAATAATGAAGTCCCTGGAAAGAGACTTACAACATTTACTTACAACACAAATTTTAGACCTAAAAATGAGGAAAGGAGGTGAAGCTGGGATCGATTCAAACCGAGTGCATAATACAATGTAATTGTGCTTTACAATGTGTGCCTGTCACTACTCATGAAGTGCAGTGTAACATTTACTCATAGTAGACAGTATTGGAGCACTAATTGGTTGTGATTTCATCAAAGAGCTTGTGTAGACATATCACTCTGCGTTTTATGAGTAGAGTACTCCATCTTTATTGGTCATATTCTCCCTGTTGCTTGTAATCAAACTGAGGAAATCCAAGGCTCAACTCCACTCGGAAAATAAAAAAAAAATAAATAAATTGATTGAACCAGAGGCTTTTTTAAAATTTTTTTAAATTTTTTTGTTTTTTTATTGGAGTGTGTTCCCAAACACTGTGGCTTTGTTTTTGCTGTTATTTCTACTGATTTCACAGTCTTATTTAGACATTTTTCATCTCAAAAAACCATTGAGCGCTCGAGCTGACCATCCATTATCACAGACTATTTTCCTGGCGAGAATTTCTTGCCGTTCTCCATGTGTTGTGTTTTCAAGTCTGACTGCATAGCAGAGCCTCAGCCGCCAGCTTTCCGCCCATTAATCCCTGTAACTAAACGCATATCTGCAATAACAGCTGATGAAAGAATCTCAAAGCTTACGCCAGGTTCCAAACTGTGTTTTTTATTACCATGTTGCTGGCTATCTTCTCGCTGGCAGAGATCCTACGTGTGTGTGCGTGCGTGTGTGTGTGTGCGTGAAGTAACAGAACTGGGGAATGTACAGTAAACTGGAAACTGCAGGTTTATATTTGTTAGTGGTTCAAGACAGACATAGCACACTTTTATTTTTTCAGGCACATTATGGTCACCACAAAATTTTTCATACTTCATTGAAATGCAGGTGGAAAATACAAATGTTCCAGGTTCTCCAGGTAACAAAGACAAAAAAAAAAATTTTCTTGGAAAGACAAGAAATAAAATAGAATTAATATACATATATATATATATATATATATATATAGTGCTGTGGAGAGAAGCAGTCTTCCAGTGTGGCTCACAGCCTGGACTCGATCCTCCAGTCTGACACAACAGACACTCCATTGCCACAGAAATCCTGCCAATGGCCCACCATTAGTTCATTGACTCCATTGGCGTCCGCTCTTCTCAGTCTGCTGCCCCACCAAACAACAACAACTAAAAAAATGCTCTGGCTTGCACTAACTCGTAAAACATCCTCAGCACGGTCCGGTAGTTGTTAAAAGACCGGAGTCTTCTCCGAAAATGGAGAGGAAAATAAACTGGGTGATTCAAATCCAGTTTATTGTCAAGGAACACTCCCAGTTATTTGAAGCGTTCAACATTATCCACACTGACATGACAGTCTCTCGGATGGAAATGGGCAGACTTGCGTGTGCGATTTCCTCAGATTCACAACAAACTTCATTCAAACCGAACAAATCTTGTCTTTGCCCTCTACTCAAGTTTGTTTTCTGTATAACACAGGAGGAAGAGTAGAATGTATGATGTGTGTTCATGCACATATTTTTAAATATTTTCCTCTCATTGATTTTTTTTTTTGTGGGGTTTGCATGAGACAAAGTAAATTTGATTAGCATTATTGGAACGATAAAGAAACAACGTCCTTGCTTTAACCCTGAATCATTACAATTACACAGAGTGCAAAATGAGTGATTAGCCAAATATGGGAAGATAACAGAGTGTGGAAAACAGTTCATTTCAATTGAGTCCCTGTGGATTTGAACCACATATTTAATCACAGATTTTAATTAATATGTATTCTGTAAGGGAATCTAATACATCAAAAACAGTACTTGCGTTGACATTTACAAAATAACTAAAACTGTCATGTTCTTTAATTATTATAGCTCTGCACAGTAAAAATACCAATGTAAATTACTTCAGTGGGTTAATTTTAAAATGGCTGGCTGGTCTTTAATGGTCCTTTATTTTGTTTTCTCCTACACATTCATAACGTCACACACATGGTGAATAAATATCTGACTTCTGTGCGACTGTGAGTAGCAACTTGAAAAGAGTGTTTTGTTGTGTCCATGGGTTACCTTTGTACTCGCCCAGGCATACTGCTACAGTGACCTTTACTGTGACTTTGTAATTCACACTGTTAGAAGTTGTAACTTGTAAAGTGTCTGCTCAGCTAACTTGAACAAGCATTTGTTTTGCCACTCAGCATGGAGCAGATAATATCGACATTTAACTTCCAGTAACTAAATACAGTTTGTATTTAGAGTGCAATGTGTTTTTCTATTCGTACTGTCTTGGACTGATGCCACTGGTAACCTGCCGATAGGCATCAAATGAATGTGTGTATGCATATATTTGACATCTGCCCTATGTTTTTTCTATGTGTTGGCATCCAGAAGGGAAGGCTTGTCCAGCAGGTCCAGCCATGGAGGAGTGGAGAGTTTGCAATGATCACCCCTGCATAGTGTTTCACTGGGAGGCGTCGGCATGGGGCCCCTGCATAGAGGACTCTTCTATGGATCTTAATGGCACCGGGATCCAGAATGAAACTTCTGTCTGTGCTGTTGGACTTCAAATCCGCAAAGTCAGCTGCATTAAGATGAATGTTGGGGCTGTCATTAGTAAAAGGTTAGTTTTTTATCCAAGATTTAAGTTTTTATATTTTGACAACACCTGTTGCAAATCTGGAGTATTGCAATTCAAGTTTTGTTTGTAATTCCCAATGTGTTTTTTGGGTGTGAACGTAACGGTTGCACTCTAATGCAGACCCAAGCCGAACCGGAAAGGTGTTGTCCGGTAACTGAAACCAAGATTGAGCAAAGAACGTTATGTACAGCGATCTGTTCCATGACCATAACACATAGAACCAAACATGGCGAAGGAAAGTTCCAACTACCACACCAAAACTCGGAGCCAAATCGAGATGTTTGGTCCAATAGGTTCATAAACACACAACACAACAACATCTCCTAGGAACAGTGAGTATGCTTTGTTTGGTGAATATGCTCTGCGATGCTTAGTAAACCTCTCATAGAAAAGGTTTTAAAATTAATATATCAGCAAAAGTTCAGTGAGTTGCACAATGGAAGACCAGCTGGAGCCACATAAACATGGCCAACTCAAGATCACCATAGTGGAAGACACATGGAGCTTTACCAGTTGAAGCAGCAAAGTGAGAGTGACATGTCTCTGACAACATGTGTCAAATTTACATTTTGGTCTTTGCTGTTTCTGCACATCCATGTCTGCACCTCTCCTTCATAAAGTTTTTTTCTTCATAGGAAGGCACACTTTATTTTTCCACTTTGTGTCCACAAACATTCTCAGATACGTCAGCATTTTTTCACATCGCACCCTTTTAAATTAAACCATTGCTTACTCAGTGGGTGTCTTTTTTTTTTTTTTGGCCCACAAAAAAACGAGAACTTACAGTATATTTTCTCTTCTCCTCCTCATTTTGCAGTGCTGCTGCGTTCTCTTTACGATAGAAGAAAATGGGCCCTAAGAGAAGCAAATGGTAAAATTTGGAAGAGAAGTAAGAGTGCCTTGTAAAATCAAAGAGAAGATGAGATCATGCTTGTTCTGAAGAAAGAATAAAATCCACTGAATAGCACAATCTCTATTCTCCAAAAACATCTGACTTGAATATATGTGTATCCCTTTAGTTACTACTGATGACCCAGAGGATTTAGCACATAGTGAAATTACAGAATAACCCCAAAGTTTTATGCACTGAGCTCTGCTTTCATGTTTTCTGTCTATGTATTCAGTGTCTGTTTCTCTGGTTTGGAAAACTAGAGAATCATTTGCTTATGCTCCACCATTATCTCTTCCTCTTGCAGCAATACAATATGAAACACTGCTTAGGGCTTTTGTGCTGTCATTGTAATGATGTTATAGCCCACACCAGGAAGACAGTTTTATAAATAATTCAGAAAGTTTGCCCTTCTTTAGCACAATATATTATTGACACAACCATTAAATGGATTATGGACAGGTTTTTTTTTTCTTATGCTCTCCTAACACAGAGGCTTTAATGAAAGCTGTCATTTCTGCTCCCACAACAGATCTTGCCTGTACTATGCTCTGAACTCAATCGCTTCTTTGCCATTTATATGACTGCAACGTGATCATTTATTGAAACAGCATCTAACTCATAGTCATGCATGTCTGAATTTCTCACAGATAATTTTCACTGTCAATAGAATCGAGGTTGTTTGTCTTTCAGAGCTGTGAACTGTTTTTCTTTGATGCGATATAATTAAGACACAATAGGTATTAAATTGCATGCCTATGAAAAGGCAAAGGTTTGGCATAACATATCAGGCTTCATGTTGATGTTGTAATAACACACACCTAAAGTGGCAAATTTGCTTGCTTTCGTAACAGGATGAAATGGATAGGCGAAATGTATAGCTTCAACCTGTATTTATCTCCAACTGCGATGCGACTACAATGAACTGCTCCTGGCTGAGGAGCAGATTCCTTTGAATGCAATTGATGTGCTGCTTGAGAAGGGTCACCTCAGTCAGCAAACATCTAAGTGTTTCATGCAGAACAATAATCTTCGCAGTAAGCAGTGGCTCAACATAAAGGTTAGAAGGGTTGGCTCGCTGTCAATACGGAGCCCTCAGGAAAACATTAGATTGATTTTCAGTTCCATCTCTGTTCCCCTTTGTGACTTGGATAAAACATTTATTAACATCCTTAAGCAGTGGCGCAATCAGTGTAGCCTAGTCGTGGCCTAGGTTAGAGAAGCGTGCATGGGATCGTGAGTTCACAGGTTTAAATCCCACAGCTGATATGTAACCACTGTGGGTCCCTGAGCAAGACCCTTGACCCCCGTCAGCTCACTGGAGCACAATGATGTGGATGTACCTCCGCATCCTAGAAGGCAGATAAATCAATGCAAAAAAAGGATTTTCCTCAAGGGGTTTAACAAATGATGATTAGTTTAATTCATTAGTTTAATCACTTTTGCTGTATCAGTTTACCGTTTAATGGAATATTTTACTAAATGATGATATCAACACTCAAATAACACAAAAATATTGTGCTTATTAGGTGATGTATACAACATTTAATATTTTGTTGATACAGACTTTTCATTGACCCATATTTTATGCTGCTTCATCCAACTTATCGTTGCACAGATCTGATATGATCCCAGCAGGCTATGGGTACATGCAGGGTGCACCTTGGACTGTTTGACAATCCATCACAGGGCAAACACACGCATGCATGCACACACGCAATTTATAGCCCCAGCATAATCTCAAACACATGTTTTCAGACTGTAGGGAGAAAAGAATGGGAAAAGGGAAAACATACAAACTCCACTCCAAAAAAGACAAACCAAAATTGAACAAGGGGACAATCTTGCTGCGACAACAGTGCTAAACACAACAATTTTATGAAGTTAGATACATGCTGTATTAAAACCAGTTGAAAAAAATAAAAAATTGTCAACTTTACATTAAACGTACACTATCATTCAAATACCTATAGTTTAAATTGTGGGATTTATCTCATTATTTAAATGGAGTTGTTGGGTAAGGCGATGACACCTTTAAAACGATCATCATCAGTGTGTGTGTGAGACCTTGAATGTACCCTATCATGTCACAGCAGAACACTGTGGCCTTGACTGTGAGTCTAACCGCCTCATCCTGAGCGAAACACACAATATTTCCCCCGCTGCTCTGTTGCGTTGCCATGCCCTCTGGCATACATCTCTGCAAAGAGGGAGAGAGAAGAGTAGGGATAAAGCTAGGCAAGGATGGGTTTTATGTATCTTGCCTCTTTACGCTTTGGCATACTTTGATCTCGTTCCTGGCTTTCTGCAGTCAGTAGGATATGGCACCACGCTGGGTCTCCAGTGAGACCTGGATCTGGTTGTTGGGCAAAGGAAGTCAGTCACTATGAAATAAAAAAAATTGGAATTCAATGTGTGTGTTTTGTCAGATGGAGGGGGGTTAGCTACTGGTTGATGAAGACATCAAAGCTTGTGACTTACTTGATTTTACATAGGCACGTTAATCCGCGCCACTTCAAGGTTCCACAGCTCACACAAAAAAAAGACACAGCTGAGGGGCTGTTATAGATATGTTACCCAGGAAATGTACCAACCCTAAATAGGGAAGAAATTCCTGATTACTTTTTGTTTCAAGACTTGGAAATGGTTCAAAGTCGGAGAAACGCCCTTTAAAATGTGATAATGTTGCCTTGGCATTGCATGGATTGTCTATTTTTTAAACAGTTTGCATATCCCCACTTTTCCCTGGTTTAATTAGGAGCTACACGTTGATTGATTTTTCTCCCAGAACGTTTCCTTTGGTGCCAACAAAACACCACTATGGCTGCTCTGTATATGTTTATAGGGAGATAAAATGCACCCACCTGGATGTTTAAATGGATCATAAATTTGTTCCCCTTGCTTGTAGGTAACGTCCTGTACGAGAGTCAGTATTGCCTGCTCTGTGGAGTAGATGATGCAAAGTAATTTCTCTCACATTTTATTCTTTCATTGAAAACAAATACTGACTGGATCCAGCTGCTAAGATAGTACACTGGATATCTGAAAGGACCGGAATGAGATTGAGAGGAACCTTGATAGCTTTTCTGCTATAGCCACTCACACTCTTGTGTTTTGTGCTGTATGTGTAAGTGTGCAGCCTTCAGCCAAACATGACTTAAGTATGAAAATGCATGAGCGGCCTTACAGTGACTTTGTTGGATGAATAACAATAAGACCACCGGATTTCTGTTATTTTCAGAGAACATTATTTGCACCAGGGGGACACACCTGAACGTATGAAAAAACTCTAAATTTCTATATCTGTCCACCTTTTTTCTCCACAGCATTCAGGCAAGAGATGCATGTGATCAATCATGTTTTCTGTGGGGAGATGTGTGATGTCAAGGACAGGGCAGTAGTTTCATTGCACTGTCCTCTTACCAGGACGTTTATCATTCTTTGCCCGAGGGATGAAGAAAATTTAAGACCATTGCTTTTTTTCTTCTTTTTTTCCCGGTACGGTAAGATGTTCGGATTCCTCCCGTCCAGAAAGTGTGCGACCCTGTTTGCTGCCTTGCAGAAAGGACTGCATCGTGACACCCTTCAGTGAGTGGACAACCTGTCCATCAACCTGCCTTCCAGGTACCTTTTCCCTTGGATTTGTACTGGCTTGCTCTAAATATCTATGCCTAGAGACGCCACAATGGTCGGAAAATCATCATAAATTTGCACATATTTGATAACATTTACAGAAATTATTTATTTTTGTAAGTTAGTTATGTTAAGACTGCATAAAATAGATGTAAGTTTGTATTTAGTGGATTTTTTATTCATTCTAACAATGCTTCTTTGTCGTTAATTTATTAGAAAGTGTTTTCCTTTTTACATGGTGCCACTTTTGAAAGAAACCTACATTTGTGGGATCAGCTGAGGTGAATGGAATGAGTGGGTTTATGCTCGAAAAGAATGTGCTATCAATATCATTTAGTCAACTGGATGGTTGAAGTCTGAAGAGCCTCAATAGATTGTGAAAGACCTGTTAAGAGCCACAGGACCCTGACACCTTTTCCTCATCTTAGTCATATGACGTTTACTTCAGTGTTTCCCGACAGATGGAGGCTTCGTTGGAGGGGGGATGCAATCATCCAGCCCTGCCAACCAACCTGTCACAAGGGAAGCTACAGTATAAGCTGCCCCCCAGAATGTGGTAGCATTCATT
>OMNM01034105.1:0-16442 GCA_900302745.1 Parablennius parvicornis | reverse complement strand
CAAATGGGATAAAAAAAAAAAAAAAACGGGCACATTGTGTAATCCTGCTGCACTCTGCCCTCAGGCACACTTTCAGCTGCCAGATGGGATTAGAGGACCAGCAATGGAGCTCAGATTCAGGTCATTATTACTACAGGAGGTATTCATGCATAAATATATAAAAATTTTTTTTAATTTAGTCCTATTTTTAAAAAATTAGATTACATCAGAATGGTTTGTCATTTT
Source organism: Parablennius parvicornis (assembly GCA_900302745.1). Lineage (NCBI taxonomy): Eukaryota > Metazoa > Chordata > Actinopteri > Blenniiformes > Blenniidae > Parablennius > Parablennius parvicornis. Next base: position 16,217 of record OMNM01034105.1, on the reverse strand, counting down.
CAGGTCTGCACTTGTGGAAGCCGATAAGCTGCAGATTTAAGTCTATGCATCATGTTTGGTATCTAGATAAAGAAAATCATTTATCACAGCGTCTCCATATCTTCTTAGTGTCATGTGACGCTATCAGCTCCATGTAAGTTATCTGTACACCTGAACAAACACTGTCAGCAGGTGAAATGACAGATCTGATAACGATATAATTTACATAGAAATACAGAAAAAAACTAGCACTTTGCAGTTATAAAGAACATGGAGCCTTTGATATCAGCTTCGTCTATTTACTGATTTATATTCTCGACCCCCGGCAAACTAAACGACTCTAGCCGAAAGCCTACAACCACCAGGTTGCTTACACTTCATAAAAAGCCTCGTGTAAAAGTGCTATTATCTGTGTTTTGAGGCCCGCTTTGCCACGATATGAAGCGGTGTAAACACCCCGTCGCGTTTCGCCTCCAGCACATAGCCTGACCCGATTCTCCGAAGCTGAACGAACGGGCTCTCCGGGCGGCCTCCCAAGTGGAGCCAAAGGACGGCCTGCTTACGGCCAATGTGGTGGACTTACAGGGAGCAGCGAGCAGTGGACGTGTTAAACAGGCAGACTGCTGCGGGGAGAAAAGGTTTGTCCTCCTGTTGTTGTGCTCCGCTCACAGCAGGCGCAGTTCGCTCGACGTAACTGAGCTAGGAGGAAGGGGACCTGGATTCAAGGCACAGAGTAAAGGGCGTTTAACACTCCGAGGCTTGGCTTCTCAGGCTAAATTCTGTTCGAAGCTATTGAAGCGGTGTTGAACGTCGGGATGCATGCTTTTTAGTTATATATCAACCCGTATATTTTTTGTCTTAAGATACATAGGTATGAACTGACAAAGAAAATATTTCATAACGAGTTTAAAATGCCTGCAAGACTGTACTCAGAGATAAAAAGTGTTCATTTCACGTTAGGCCGCCCTCGTTGTCACTTTCAACCAATCAGCGTGCAGTTTGGGGGGCGGGAAAGGTCACTTCCGGCGTGGAGCCGCTGCCTTGTTTTGATCTGAGACTTCTGCTTTTCAAGACGAAACAAGTCAGTATTTATCTGTCTTTTCCAACTGTTTTTAAGCATTAACCTCTGGTGCATATATGGCTTAAAAGGTGAGGACATGAGCTAGCATGATATTTGTGGTTCACTTGTAAAATAACACCTTAAAGCGCCTAAAGGTTCAGTTAGCTGAAGCTACTAAAGTCTGCATAATGAATTAAACTGCTTTATTAAAGTGTTCAGTGGGACATCTGGTTTTAACCGACTCTAATAAACAATTATTGAGTGCAACTACATGCAACTGATGAGGTCACCGTTGTAGAAATGTTGTTTTTATTTGGGTAAATGTAATACTACCTAAAAACCTTTTACATGGTGCCACATTTGTAGTAACTATGCATTACTATACCTATTACTATTACTATATTTTTTTGGGATGTGCAGCATAGCTGCAAATGTAGGTTGCATGCACCTATGAAAATGATAGCCAATTCCTCACTCCCAAATAGCTTTACTCTGTTCTTGTCTGTTGGATTGTAGGATTTGTCATCTTAAAGGAAAATATATCCTCTTGACTATGAGCCATGAGTTAGTGATTTCCAAGTCTAAAAAGAGGAAATCTGGACACACTGTCCTAAGAGACAATCTGCATTGGTCCACACTGTAACAAAACACAGTGCTGTGTGGCTGTGTACCACTAAGTTGGAGGCAGTGATTAGATTTGACTTTGTTTTCCAAGATATTCAAGATCAGAAATCCACGTTCCACATCTCAGAATTAGATGCATGTGGATTTCTTTTCAATGTTCAGCCCACCCAGTGTCACACCGGTTTCCTCGACATGTCTCATTTACAGCAGCATTTCTTCCACTGCAGGCGCTGGGAGACATGAAGCAGCTTCCTCCAGACACCGTGCGGCTGTTGTCCAGCTCCCAGGTCGTCACGTCTGTGTTGAATGTGGTGAAGGAGTTGATGGAGAATTCCCTGGATGCTGGAGCTTCAAGTATTGATGTCAAACTGGTACAAGCTCCTGCTTTTTGTCTTGTGGTGAAAGTGTGTGTGTCCACCAGTGTTGTTGTAATGTTTTGGTAGATTACAAGTTAGAGGGACGGTCTGAAGCCTTGCTTAGAAGCAATCTGACTGGTACCATGGTAAACAGGTTCGGAGCAACTGAGGTAAACCTCAGATTCTGGAAAATGGTGAAATGTTTACTTATTTAAAATCAGTTTCTTTAATTCTGCAGAAAGACCGTATCACATAAAGATCTCTATCAAAAAGAATAAATGAGGATCAAAAAATTCACAGACATATTGTGGGATTTATTAAAAAAAGCATGTGTTCACAATATTGATTCACACAAAAGTGAATATGTTTGAAAAACATGGCTCAATATTATATATACACAAATAAAATCTTAGTTTTTGACATTTCTACACATAAATCTGTAAAGAATTTGTAATTTTTTTCACATTTCATTGAACATACAGAGATTCAGTTTAAATTTGTAAATCTATTTACAAGAGTGACTCACTACAATGTATTTGTGGAATTTTGAGACTTTTCTAGTATAAACCTTTTTGTTCTATGTTCAGAGGCTCTGAATCAGATGTTTCTCTTCTCTTCAGCCAATCACACGCACTCACACACATACACTGAGAGAGATTTATAAAGTGGTTTGAATACAAATATATTAAAAAATGATTTCATTGAGAATTACAGATACATAAATAATGCATTTAAAATGTCTTGAATCATTCAGATGCTCATTTTGGACTTCAGCGGCTTGCTAATAAGTTTTAATACATCATGTTTTTGACTGATTCATCTTAATGAGCAGTTGAACTGGTGTCCATAAAATATTCTGACTGACTCCGTGTTGTCAGGAGAGTTTTTAGACACGCAAAAAAGAAAAGTGAGTCATTTTTTCTGAGCATCAAATATGAAGCAGATGAGTCGAGCTCACGGGACTTTTCTCTTCATGTTGCCTCGACGGTGCATCAGGAGAACTACGGTCTGGACAGGATTGAGGTGCGGGACAACGGCGGTGGGATCAAAGCTGCGGACGCCCCCGTGATGGCCGTGCGACACTTCACGTCCAAGATCTGCAGCCACGACGACCTGGAGAGCCTGGAGACGTACGGCTTCCGGGGCGAGGCGCTGGGCTCCATCTGCGCCGTGGCCGAGGTGAAAACGTTGACTCACACTTACAGCTTTTATAAACACAGACGTCACTCTCGCAAATCCGATCAATACATTAACTGTCAGATTTGGGAGTGACTTGCACGTCCTGGCTGCTTGAAGTGTAGCTGTTTGTGTTTTGCATCCTTTCAGGTGACTGTTACCACAAAGACAGAGGAGGATGATATCAGCACTCAGTACACACTCGACCTGACGGGAAACATTGTTTCACAAAGGCCCTCTCACTTAGGACAAGGCAAGAGTCTCATTTTATAATGGTCATTTAAATACCACTCCACACTGCTTAGACATTCCTAAAGAAAGTTTAAGTGCTTTGACGAAGAAATGGCAATAAAACTCGAGGAACCTTAATCAGACAACCCAAAAGTATGAAGCACTTTAAAACAATCAAGATAAAGTAGCATAGGTTTTAAAAAGTAACATGAGTATGCAGCAAATAAATTTGAAGATAACATGAAATAAAAAGTAGCGTGGATTAAGGGAGGGAAATAAAGATTAGAAAATAGAAAGCATGACTTTAAAAAGGAGTCTAAAATGGTGATTTAAAAGAGATAACTAAATTTGCAGCCTGTTTAGGCTTCAGTCTTGATCGTGGAACAACCCTTAAGGGTCGTACTCCCGCCTGAGGATCTGTATTTCTGTAATTGATGGCTTTCCGAAACAAAGCTTTAATAGAGACAAATAAAATCCTGAAATAATTTCCAAAATGCACCAAAAGCCAATATGCAATGGAATAAGTTTTTTACATTTGGCATATACTTCAATTGTTTGTCCAAAATAACCCGTTTGATTTTGAAGATCAAACCTGATCTCCCAGGATGTTTTCTTCAGGTTTCACATGTTTTCAGGTTTCATCTTCCACCGAGACCTGTTGTTGGTCCCATTTTTTTGTTGACGAGAGACTCTCGCTCTACAAGTCCGCACAGACAGTAGTGTCGGCTGCAGTCGCTCCTGGTTGGTTACACAAACTTGGTGTGGTAATTCAAGTCTGTCCTGCTCAACCTGGTTCAGATTAATGTTTACCTCATCGATCGTCGGCAGGCTACATGGTTTCACGATTATGTACAATAACTTGACTTTGGTCGAGACGATTCCGCAAATTTGCCACGATCGGAGCCCGCGTACTCTGCTCTGCTGTAGGATAGCATTAGTACAACAACAATCTACCAAACACACATGTGATAGCTTTGTATGATCAGGTGAGTAAATAAGACGTCATGGTTGGTTTTCGACAACAAAGTGAACGTGTTTGATCAAAAGCTGCCTTGAGAGGAAATAAAGTGTACCCAACACATTAGAATCGCAAAGAGTTTGTAGTCAATTAGCCAACTTCTCGTACATAAAGAGCCTTCAAAAGTGCTTTACATGAGATAAAGTGCAAGAATGGGTGGAGAAGACCCCAAAACAAATCCTGTAAAGAGAAAAAGTGACATAAATGCAAGAAAACAATACGTTCAAAGTCAAGACAGCAGCTGAAGTTCAGCTTAGATTGTTTCATATGATGCAGTGAGAGTAAATACAGTGTGAACAATTAAGGAAGGAAACAAACTTAACACATAATAAAAACACAAGGTAATTAAATTAAGACCATAAAAAAACATGAAGAGACACCGACTGAATACATCATAAAAACTCAGATTTGAAATTGACTGTTGATATTTAGATTCTTGAACTGAAAATATTTAATTTCAATAATTGTAGGAATGTGTAAACTAAAGAATTGGGTTGACAGGAATAAATTACTTAATCTAAAGAAAATTCAACTTATGTCAATTGGGAATTATCAAAAGAATATCAATGCAATAATGCAGATAAATGGGATTGACATACTAAGAGCTCATGAAATCTCAAATTAAACTGTCAGTATGTCAAAACCCTTTCTGGACCACAGTTCACTCCACATTCATTGACACTGATTACATAGATCACGTTGATCAACTATTCTTACAGTCAAAAACATTCAAATTCACTGATCTGGTTCATTTTCCAACAGCAAAAATCATCTTCAAAGGATCAAATGACTCTTTACCAGGGAACATCCAGAAACTTAAAATCGTGCGCAACTTTTAAAAGACATTTACTATTTCATTACGTGGAGTGAAACTGGAGCAAACAGTCGAGGAGCTCAGGCACAGTCCAACCATGAAGCAGTTCAAAGAGCAAAACAAACTAAAAGGAACGAGGAACAACTCAGCTTTATTTCGAGAGTTGTTTTAAAAGCAACCACGGCTGACTGAAAGTCCCGTGCCTGAATAGACAGAAAAGCCTAAAAACACGAGGTGTGATCAGTAAAAATAATAAAATACTTTAAAAAAAACCCAGTAAAATTCAATTCATTGCAACAAAAAAAAAAGCTGAGTCTCCAGCTGGGTGAAAAGCTAATGAGTACAAATGGGTCTTAAAATTAGTTTATGAAATTTATGTGATTGAGCGAATGAGAAAAGCAATAACAGGATGAGGTCTGATTGGAGAAGGATTTTATAATTTTCTATTTCTTCCTCCTCCTTTTCGAGCACAATGTTTCAATTTTCATTGCATCCATTGTTCAGTTTTTATTGTGTTAAAAAAAAAAAACCCCTAAGAATAATGGACACCCGACATGAATGTGTTGACCGAAACCAGTGGTCACGGACCTAACTGAGAGAACTTTAGGAGTAATAACATTGTTATTACAAAGGATGATATTTTAAGGTTTTCCAGGATAAATAGTTTTAAATCATCTTGTTCTCATTTTCGTGTTGATTCAGACGGATGAGTTTCCTCCACTTCCTCCAGGTACGACTGTGAGCGTGGCGAGGCTCTTTAAGAACCTCCCCGTGCGGCGGCAGTACTACTCCTCTGTGAAGAAGTGCAAGGACGAGCTGAAGAAGGTGCAGGAGCTGCTGGTGGCCTACGCCATCGTCAAGCCACAGCTCAGACTGATGCTGCTTCACAACAAGGTGGGAGAGTCCTCCGCCCTCGCTTCGCAGGCTCAACAAGGAAGGGGAAGGTTGAAAAATGATAATATAACAGAAAAAGTCCTGGTCACTGTTACGGTAAATATTTGATTACCTGAAGAAAAAGACTGGGAATCACTGACTTATATAATCACTGCAGTGAACTTTTTTTTTCTCTCTCTTTCATGGTGCTCTTTGTGTTTTAAAATGCTTTTTTTTATTTTTTGGAACAAATCTTAAAAGCAAAGAATGCTGTAAACTGAAATTCAGTTGTATTTCTTGAAATGATTTCTTACAGAGAAAAACCATCAATTCCACATGAGCAAGTGGAGGAGACAGAAAAAACGAACTTTTAACAGGAAGAAACCTGCAGAACCAGACTCGGTGGTGGAGGCTTCCTGTTAGGTGTCATCCCAAATCGACGCTTTCCAGTTAGACGCCAGTTGGTGTGATTAAAAAAAAAAAAAAAAAAAAGGAAAACTTTATTCAGTCGGTTAGTATAAAATTTGTAGTTTATATCAAAAATTGAACAGAGGAGTTTGATTGTCCAGAAGTCAGTAGTGTTGGGAGTACGTGGGCCAGTGACCACCAGGTGTCGTCATCAGCCTTCAGTTCAAAGCAGCTCAATAATGTTTTTTCCCTCTCCATGCATTGACAGAATAGTGTTGACAGCACTGACATGTGGTGCAAATAGACTTACATGTGATGATTGTGGAAAAGATATTCTCTTAATTCTACTTTGCTGTTTTGGTCGGTCACTGTTATTTGTGCTCTAAAGAACGACGACGACTTCCAACATCAGCGTTTAAGTTTTACTGATACAACGCAGGAGTGTAAATCCCACACTGGATATGATCAAGACAGTGAAGCTCAGCGTTTAAAGGGTTCTCTGTCCAACGTGCGGACTGAATGTTGCACAAGATTACGGAGAAGCACATTAATTGTCCTCAGCCTCATGCTGTGCTTGTTGTCAGCGCTGATGCAAGTCAGCCAGAAAATATTATTGAGTGTCGAAGCAACAGACCGGCCCCGAAGTGATCGACCAGGAGAAAACAGGAAGGTTAGTGAGGAGTTATTACCTCCGGAACTCGGATAAATCCTTAAAAATAACATCAACGTCATGCTATAAACTGGATGGTTTGGCTCACTGGTGGCTTTAAAGTATTGAAATTAGAACCAGACAGAGTTTTTTTTAAATCATTATTTTAAGAAATAACAAGATATTTATAATATATGTTGTAGAGAACCGTGTGTTTGGGGGTGTCAATCTTGTGCTCACATCATGTTTCTATAGAGTTAAACTGATTCTATTGATAATTTCTTACATCTGCATCTTCATTAACTGAAGGAAACTGTGGATGAGTCGCAGTCTTAGACAAAGTGATCAACAGATATTGATCTGTGATCATTTTTAGATATATATATATGTATTGAAATGTAGCGTGTCTGCTCAGTGCTGCTGGGAGAAGGTGGGAGGAAACTAAAAAAAGACTGACAAAAAAACAAAGACTGAACTGTGTTGGAAAGGTTGTATTGAGACAGTGAATCATGATCAGCAGACTCCTTCACAGCATAAATCATAAATCAGTGTAGAAAGAGTAACTATAAACTATGTCATAGGAAGAGTAACTCTATAAACTATGTCAAACAAGTAAGTAGAAAGTGTGTCGTCGAAATCCTTCAAAGCTCTGAGCTGCAGGTTTTCACTGCTAACGCTAAATGAGAATCAAGATAACAATTCACGCATGTGTCAGTTGCAGTATCGTAGTATCGTATTTCATTTGTATAGTATTTATTTATTCATATTCATATAAATAGCTCATTTCAGGCCAAAATCAATTCACTCCACAGTGAAAGGAACTGCGTTCACTTCAGTTCCTTCAACCTTCTCATGAAGTCAGAAAAGTGAAACTCTATAGACGGGTCACATATCCAGAGTATATATTTTTTTTCCTTCTAAATCTTATTTCCTCTTCTTTATCTCTTTTTTAAATCAAGTCTTAAAACCTCTTCTCCTTGGCTTGTAACACAATATCAATGACTCATATTATTATGTGAGCTGTTTATTTTATGTGAGCTATACTTTGTACATTTTCTGGCTCCTTGTAGTTGTTTTAAAGTGCTTCATGAATAATAATAATTGGATTCCAATATCAGCTGGGACTGGCTTGGATAAAGTACTACAGAAGAAATGTGAATGAATCTGTGGATTCATTTATATTCCTACACAATAAAAGATAATTTGCAATGGTTTTACCATCTCAAAAAATGACTTGAGAGATATGAGTATATATTCATATCAGGTTTGTTTCTTCAGTCCTCCGCTTCAGCTTTTTCATTTCACTCGATTTTTCTCATTTGTAAACTTTTAAAGATGGACTCCCAACTTAATGTTTTTTAAAGGAAACATCCAGACTCACCTAAAGGAAGGCTACAGACCTATTTTCCCTGTCCTGGATTTGTCAAAACGCTACATTTTAAAATCTGTTTTTTAGGATATGGGTGTGTTGAACATCAACACCGTGTCTGCAGCGGGAGAAGAAATGGCCAAGTGTCACGCTGACGAGAGAGATTCATATTTCAAAAGGAAACAAAAGTGTAGAGAGTTCATGAAAACAATGGACAAATTTAGAACTGAATTCATGTTTCGTGTTGGAAAAACTGGTGAATGAAAGTTTGAAACTTGAAGCCGACTATCAAACACTCCAAGATGGTGAGAAACAGAACTCGTTACAGAATATAATAAAAAATGACACAGATGGTTTGTTCTGAGGTTCCCACAGTTTGTGTTTGTCATCGCACAGGTTGTGTTGCTCGAGAAAAAGGCTGTGAACCTCCGAACTGCCATCGTTTTGTTGAACACATAAAGGAATGAGTATTTTGTGTTGGTAAACAATCAATGAACGTATTAATCGGTCGTAAAATCGTTTCCTACAATTAAGGCCCACTGCGAGCTGCGATTCGGCCGATCACGATTCCCGAGCAAGCTGCTCGGGACACAGCTGCCAACTCGAGCCCAGATCCGCTTTCAGGCCGCAGCCGGATTGTACACACAAGAAGTGTCTACAGGTCAGGCAGAGGAGCACCTCCTCCTCCGCCTTCTGACTTTCATAGAAATCATCTGCAACGTCGTCAGGGGAGGGCAGCAAAACCCATTCTGTACAATCAGCACTCAGTTGCCCCCTATCCTTTATCTCCAACTCTGCCATTTGGCTTGTGTCGTGTTTCACAGCTCCTTCAAGAAACTGTTTACAGGAGTTATCCGTTTACATGTGCCAAATTGTATATTTAATACCAGTGACATGTTCTGCAACAGTCGACTGTATGCTTTTAGAAATCAACACCCGGGAGGTAGATTTACTGGTCGTCACAATCCGACTGTTAACATACTCCCAACCCAGAGATATTCCCCAGGATCATCCGTTCTGTCAAATATACGGCGTCAAAACCATTATGTTTTTTTTTTTATTGACTCGCTTATAATATTTTCCAAATGCGTTTAGATAAATCATTAAGAAGGTATTTATGTCACCAGTGGAGGTCCAGATCTCTCCCAAATCCCAAGTTTTGTTTGCGACAGTGGATGCTCAAGCCGCTGCTTTTAAATTGTTTGTAGTAGAGGTGATGTGTTTTGTCTTGAAGCATTGCTCTTCCAGCTTCCGCCTCCATATTTCTTCATATTCTCTGCCCCAAACGCTCTGACTTAGACTGACGTAGCCAAGCTGCAGCTGCCGTTTCTCTCCAGCTCAATCTCATGACTAATAAAACGTACGCACTCCTGATACGTTGGCAGGCGAGCGGTGGCCCAGTTACTATCTTGATGGGTGTTTATATACAGTGCGATCCACCTGATGTTGGCCCGCGGAAGCTGAGCGGTGTCATATTGTTGCAGGTGGTGGTCTGGCAGAAGGCCAAGACGGGCGACGACAGGAGCGCGCTGCTCGCCACTCTGGGAGCCGGCGTCACTGCCAACCTGCTCCCGTGTCACCATCGCCAAGAAGAACCTGAGGTGAGTTGAGGGGAGAGTGCAGGAATCCAAGGTAACGGTAATTCTCAGAGATGCAGAAGCTTCATTAGAAAAGATAACGAGCGCATTTTTACTCGAGTGAGGTAAAATCATCAGAGTCACACTTCATACTGAGAAAAAACAATTACCACAAAGCTCCATATTTTATTTTATTTTATTTATTAATTGTCCTTTGTCTTTAAAATGTCGTTATTTTTCTGTTAGATTTGGACTATGCAATCCAATGAAAAAAATATTGATTCTCATGTAGTTAGTTGGTTTTATTTCAGTTGCATTTATACAAAGCTGCAAACAAGAACATTATTACAAAAAATGAACCACCCAGCTACCGAAAAAGGAATCAGCTGAAGCCTGTGGCTTATTTTGCTGATCCTGTACCATCAAGGTTTACTACAAGCAAAGATCAGTAATCAATTGTAAAACTACATGACAGTTAAATTCGATTACTAATCAAAGCCTTCTATTGATTTAAAGAAGTGGTATAAACATGAGCTACGTGGGCCAAAACGGGCCCGCAGGAGGCTCCAATCCGGCCAAACCACCAAGGGAAATGTAAAAAATTCAAATAAAACATAGATTTTTTTGTAAAACACAGACACTCAATCTGAAATATTGATATGAAAGTTAGTGACCTCATTGCTCAAAGCCATGCTGTCAGGGTGAGTTTATAAAAACAGCCATATTGCAACAGCTTTAGGAGAAGTTTCTTTTGGGGCATGTCGCTATATTTTGAACCAGGATTCATTAAAATTTGCTTTATTGTGAGATTGTAGTAATTTTTAATAGTCATGGTATGTTTTTGTGATTATATTGACAATTAAATCATGTTTATTCTGCGCCGCAACAAAGAAAAACATATAATCCAGCCCACTCGAGATGAAATTGGACTTTATGTGATCTAAAATGTGTTTGAGACCCTTGATTTAAAGGATCTGATTACATTTTGAATTATGGTCAGAGGGATTAATTATGGCTGTGTTTATATCACAGGTGTGATCCCCAAGTGAGAGTTGTTATATCAGAATATTGTGCAAAACTGGATGCATACGATGTGTTGTAATACAAAAAAAACGTTTTGTAAAATACAATACCGCATTCTTCATGTTTCTATTACAGTGAGGCATTGTGTTGCTACGCTAAGTTAGCATCATATTATTTCTTTCTTTGACTTCAGTCTCCAAAATGGCTCAAACCCTCCAAAAAATTTCACCTATCTGAACCTTTGTTGATCATCGATTCAAAAAATAAATGTAAAATTTGTGATTAACAGTTGATTAAAAGATTGATAAGCAGTAAATATTTAAAAGCAATTAGTCCCGGTCATTCTTGACATGAGGACAACAGGTAATGCTTTAACAACTGTTAACTTTCCTCGAATTTGCTCCAAATTTAAGGTTTTGTTTTTTAAAATTAAAATCCATTTACATGTATATATTTTTATTCTCAAGTATGTTGAATTACTTATTATTAAGATCAATTGGTTGGTAGTTGTTACATTTGTTATTATGACTTGGAAGTGAAAGTTGTGACACAGGACTTGGTGATGATATTGTCACTTTATGCTTTACAAAGAATCAAATGAGACTGGCAAAGTCACATGCTCGAGAGTTGAACAATGGAACGATACAGATGTCACAAGTCTAGAAAATAAAACATCAATCATGAAAAATGCTGATTCAGCTCGTTCGCTGGCAGATTGTGGCAAGAAAACTCCAAAAAGCACAACACATTTTAGTTTGATTTACTCTTCTATGTTCTGTGGATTTTATGGATGGGATTTGTAAGTTTGTCATTTCATGGTGTGTATGTTCATTAGGTGTTGGGGTTTTTTTATTATTCTTTTATGGCATAAGTGAAGAAAAGTTGTGAACGTGGACCAAAGCGTCTTTGTCCTGATGTCCAGTTAAGGTCACATCATCATTTTTTCCTTGAAGGAATCATAGTTTCTGTTGTCTTTTCGTCATCTGCTCAACACTTCCCCCCACAGCTCACCAGTGGAATTACTCCATATGTTGTCAGTCCGCCCAACATTGACCCATGATTTCATGTCCAAGTATAAATTTGACACTTCATTACACATTTCTTCACATGCTTGTTCCAGAAATGCTCCGAAAGTCATTTTCTAACGGCAGAACATCATCTGTAAAGAATTTAGAAAACCAGAAAAGACGCAGGTCTACTGATTGTGAACGATGATGATGACTTTCTTTGTTTTACTTCAATCTGATCAGTCCAGTTTCTACTGCTAATGCTCCCTTGATTTCCTGAGGAAGACTGAGCATTCTTGCGAGAGCAAATGGTAGCGTGCAGCACGTTGTACTTGACCGTGAGCTAATAACCTCATCGTGGTCTCAAGCCAGCAAATGTGGTCAGTTGGTGCCTGGCCAACTATTTCTTTGCCCTTTTCTCCCGAGTTCCTTCCTGATGAGGAGTGAGTGATTTTTTTTTTTTTTTTTTTTCGTTAGCTAAGCTTTGCTGTGCTGATCGTAATTGAATTACTGGTGGAGCTTGTAACTTTCTGCTTGGTCACGGTAGGTGTCGTGTGGCTCCTACCTGCTGTCAGGCTCCCAGCTAATGTGCTCTGACAGATATGGAGCAGCCCTTTTCACCCTGTTTCTCTCTCATTTTCCCCCTTTGTTGTTGTTATTTTGCTGCTCGGCGCCCGGTTATGAGAACAACCTTTCACCTTTTTGCTCTTACTCCCTGTAGCAATGAAAGAGACCATTTTCCTCCTCCCTGTCCCCGAGAACAAAGCGGCGTGATCAAGGGAGCCGGGTTGACAATTTCGCCAGGGAGAGAACGGCGAGAGCTATTCCTCTGCGGAACAAAATGTGACACTCGTGTTTGGCAGCCTCGGCTACACACCGCCGACGCCCTTCGGGGCCAGAGGTGCCATTCGTACTCTCATAAAGTGACCCTAATGAGCAGAAATAGAGAGAAGCATATGTGCCCTGACCTGAAACAGCAGTTCATTTATTAACTTCATTGGCGCACGTTGCTGCTAATAATGAGCCCGAGGCCATGTGGTAAAAAAAAAAAAAAGAAAAAAAAAAAGCGTAGCTATTCGCCCTCTTGCAATCTGCAGAACATTATTAGCTTTCCATAATTTCTTACTAGCTTACATTCTTAATGGAGTTTTAAGTACAGTCGTTGGGGTTTTATGGTGAGTCATCAATTTTTTTGCTCACAAGAGCTCCTCTGGCATGATTCTGGGTGAAAGGTCGGCGTGTACGATGCCGATGCAACCAGAAAAGAGGCTCTGCGCTGTCTCCCTGCTCATGTCAGAGAGGGTTGAGTATTAAGACATGACTTTAATAACTGAGTCCTGATCAATCTCTTTGTGGTTCAGATGAGTTCTCGTACTGAAGTCAGTCTTCACTAAAGCAAGGAGCACAGTTTTCAATGTGTTTCAAAACTAGAACCTTCACAAATTTCTGAATGATATGTCTGGCACATTCTTTTGCATTATCTCAGGAACCTGTTTGTAGCGCTTGAGATTCAAAAAAGTACAATTTACAAGATATAAAATTGTCCAACATGGATGACCAAAAGCATGAAATAGCTCACTGCAGTGTTTCTACGCTGCTCCAAGCCGCTGAAAATGCAGCTTTTTAAGCGAAGGCCCTCTTTTCTGGAAATGCTCAGGCTCCATTTTTCTGTAGACGCCGGAAACGCTGCTACTCTGCATGCTCACCTCGACCATAGTAAATAGTTCTGCACATGCTCAGTCGATGGACAATAAGAACAATGTTTCCTCTGTCGTGTCATGACTCTCAGTCCATATTCTCCTGGACTTGAAAGTTTTAGTTTGACTGTCACCGTAATAACAATCCAACTTGGTCGTCTGTCCACTAGGATGTCTATTTACTCGTCATTGTTAATGTTTATAGTGTATTGTTCTCTGCAAGCATGTGTGTGTGGTTTCATATTAGTCGCCCAACATGCTAAACACAGTATTTTCAGTGTTTCTGCCATTTTCATGTAAACAAACGTCGTTCTCAGAGCATTTTTTGGGACACAAACAATGCGCTTTCTCACTCGATACATTTTCATGTAAACAGGGTCTTAATCTGCTCGCCCCGATGTGACAATGCAGGATCAAGAGGAAGTTCGGATGAATAGTCTGATTGGTCCAAAAAAAACTCCTTCATTATTTTTTGTTTTTGTTTGACTTGTTAGTCTTCATCTACCTGACATCATTTGTTTTTGAATTGGTCTTTTTCCAATATAGTGTTAATAATGAACTTTTAAAAAATTTGCAATGTTTGATGTGTGTGTTAGTCATTCTGTATCTACTTATTTGCATGTAATTCTGATTTTATTTTTTCGTTGCCATTGCTAAGAGCTGGCCATTGACAATATATTAAAAATTTTTTGTGTAGTCATTGATTCTTTAAATATAGTGCTTCCCATACTTCCCCAGGTCCACCTGCTTTACCCTTTCTAAAGTTTATTATTATAGGTTCTTTGACTTAGGAAAATCTCAGAGGAGGCTCAGACTGTTTACAGTGACATGCTCTTGTCATTTCTTGCCTTACCTTTAATTTTCATGACACTTTTTTAATGTCTCTTTAGATCTTTTTAGAAGGCTTTTTTCCGAAACCTGGATCTGATTACTCCTCGACGAGCTCATCTGGTCCTGAAAAAACCTTCATATTCGTCAACAACCGGCCGGTGCAGCATAAGGAGATAATGAAGGTAGATTATTTGTGAATCAAGAAGAGCACTCATATTTTTATTTTTTTTTATATCTAACTCCTGCTTTCCCTTTTCTTTCCCCGTGAAACCAACTCTTCAGCTGTTGCGTCAACACTACACAGCTCAGTATGCAGATGACAGTGCACGAAATCGATATCCCACCCTGGCGCTGAAAATTACACTTTCACCGTCAGCCGTGGATGTAAATCTGACACCGGACAAGACCCAGGTCCTCCTACAAAACAAGGTACCTGTGAAACTCAAACTGAGACACAACAAGGTGAAGGTGGGGAGCTTTTAGTAAAGAAGTTTTAACAAGATCTTTTGATTGTGTCCAAAAGAAGCAGACTTTATAGTTCAGAAATGATGAAACCAGCCTCTCAAAAAGTCTAACCTAGAAATTTCTTGTTCATGTTTGATTAAAGTAACTTCTATTACTAGTGTATTCACTGCGTCACGCTGTTTCAGTCAGATTAGCAGACATAGTACAACACAAATGGTGGAAACCAAAGGAGACGGAGGAGTCTGTAGCCCCTTCAGTAAATAGTGTTTTCTCTGGACAATATTTGTTGTTCATTCACATTGGATTTCTGCTTCCATACAACACTGGGTACTAATTAACCTACTGCAGTAACATGCTTTGGTGAAAGGTAGCCATCATTTCTAATCATAACCTTTGTGGCAAAGAAGATTGAAGTTTCCAATTGTGGGTTTGATACATGAGTTGTAGTTTATAGGTTATACTGATCTTGTGTCACTGGTTCTGCCTGACTACGAGTGGCAAAATAATCACTTGTAATCACGTTTGGTGCGCAGGAGGCTGTGTTGACTGCATTGGAAGCTCTGCTCATTTCCCTCTATGGGTTTCGGCCTGATGGGGATCCCTCACCGAAGAGGCATGAGACGGTCCACCCGCCATCAGACCACAATGATGATCCGCATGTGGACAGAGAGGAGAGCGTGAAGAGTCATGACAATGACACAGGACACAGTGATGCAGTCCGCCGCACCTCAAACACCAGTTCTTCTTCCTCCGTGGCCGACGACTGGATCGTCAACCAGATCCCATCTGAGCTGGAGCCAAACTTTTCTCTTTACGACGAGGAAACTTCTCAGAGTCACAATCAGCTGACAAGTTCGACAAGCGAGCCCCCGGAGGAACCTGCCGACGACAAGTTGCCGGCTCCTAGTAAAGAAATATCAGCGGAGGAGTGGAGTCGAGGGACGGCTCTGACCGACCCTGTGTCCCGACAACCACTGCAGCCCGTCGTCATTCTCCAACCCTCAAAGATTGCCGGTTCGGACTCGGGCGAGGCCTCGAGCAAAAAACCGCTGAGCGCCAT